>CM027125.1:52365242-52647847 GCA_015476505.1 Urochloa ruziziensis | reverse complement strand
AATCCGGCGAGAGGGTTTGTACACTTACACGTGGCTCGATGACGCGACTTTGGTTTATTCACGTGAAACATAGTGTGCGGCGCAGTTGCGCTCGAAAGGTTGGCATTAACCGAGCTTATATATATCTATGGTGACCTTTGATAGTGGATAATTCATCCGGCCGGTACGAACTGTAGAAGCATTTTTTCCCCTCCGGAATTAAGGACGGAACTGAATGGACTCGTAGTTATTTCAATTCAATGTCCGTGTCATTGCTTCAATTTGCTCGTCACGAGTACCTTTTCACATTGGATGTCAGAGGGAGTACTAAATTTTCAATGGATCGGATGCATATGATTCCTATAGCAAATCTTAAACTGGATATGAAATAATTATTCAATTTGAACTGTAAACATGTATTGGTCGCGCTAGAGACTTTGGCGTAACCAAGTCTATGGCCATACCAAGACAAACACTCTTCTATCGGTATCAATGAAAAATAGGCACATTATATGCCCCATCAGGGGAAAGCTATAGGTCACTCAAGCAAAACAAAAGCCCCTCCTCACCCAATTTTTTTCGGAAAAAGTCTAAATTACTCCCTTCAAGTGTAAGCAAAGTCCGAATAACCCCTAAAATATATTTTGGTTCAGTTTACCCCATAAACTATGACATTTGGTTTAAATTATCCAAATATGATTTGTCTTTTTTTTCTCCATACATAAGTGGAATTTTGAGTTCAAAATTTATGATGTATATCAAAAAAATATATATAAATTTTGTCATTATTTGTCACATAATTTTGTGTCTCATTCATTAATTATTATCAAATATCCTACCATATGAAAATAATGAAAAAATCATGACTTTTTTTAATATGTGTTATGATGTCTACTATAATCTCGCAAAATTTGAACTCAAATTTCACTTGTACATGGAGAAAAAAAAAAAAGACAAATTGTATTAAGGGGTAAGTTGAACCAAATGTCATAGTTTAGGGGGTAAGTTGAACCAAAACATACTTTAGGGGATTATCCGGACTTTGGTTATACTTGAGAGAGTAATTTGGCCTTTTTCTAAAAAAAATCACCTCATTCTCTGCTCTTCTTCAACTCTGGCGAGGTTAGGGGTTCGGGATTAGAGTTTCGGGGTTGCTGGGCCGGTGCTCACCGCCGGCCTTAGAGGGAGGGCTGGCGGCGGTAGGCCGGCCCAACGGAGGAGGTGGGCATGGGGCCAGGCCACAGGCCGAGCGGCGAGGGAAGGCGGTCGGGCCAGCGTCGGGGCGGGGGCGCCAAGCTCAGAGATATGGTGGTGTTGGGGAGGCGGCGGCGGCGGTGCGAGGGGCAGGAAGCGGCCGGCGTGGGCAGGCTAGGGTACGTCGAAGCCCCATGCCAGGGAGTGGGGGGGGGGGGGGGGGGGAGGAAAGGTTCGCGGCGGGGGCAGCCCAGGGAAGAAGGTGAGGTCAGAGGTTGAAGAAGTCACGCCGGCAGTTGGATGTAAATCGGGTGGCTAAAACAATTGGGTGAGCTGGGCGCCTGTTCCACCCAAGCGCCGGTTAGACAGCCCCACTTAAAAAAAAACATACATACCACGAATGGAAGATGCCTGGCCAGTGGCTAGAGGCTCCGAACCAACTAGCTCCCGGACGAAAGGCCAGAGAACCCTATGCCTCGGAGATGTGATCGAGGCCTGCCGAACCCAGCATGAAACTTAACCCAGAGGAACCAAGTGAGAGGAAACTTAACCCAGATGGGGAAAAAAACATAGTGCCCATGAAAGCATGACCGTCGATGGAAAAATTAGATGAGAAGACAGATAAGCTCCTGCATTTTTATATTTATTACAAAAGTTGATAGTAGCGAACATTTCCAGATAACAGGGGAAGGTAGGTCATTGCTCCCATCATATACCATTTGATCTTAAGTGTCTTCAGAAACTAAAGACACCATTGACTCTAAAATCTAAATCTGAACATACAAAATATGTACACTCGAAAGACTACATACAATTATCTGCACCTGATAAAGTTACATGCTTTCAAAACTGTTAACTATCACCCGAATGAGTATTCTTGGGGTGTCACATAAGCGAGCAGCATTGTCGCCAACTCAGAGCCATTGCGGAGCTGAGGGCAGTGAGAGGAGACAGCTGCTATGGATGGCGGCCATGCACAAGCCAGTACCCTTTTCTTCCCATTTTGCAAAAGAACTGATACTGGAAAGGGCATGCCTGAGAGGCTAAGATGCTCCAGAGCTGGGCAAACCCAATCTGTTCTCCCGTCATTAAGTTCAGTTTTTGCGAGCGGAATGGTACAATTCCATGTAGTCCAAAGCAGGCCTGTTCCATGTCCAATCTTGCTCCATTACCCTCTTGCAAAGGGAGTTGAACCAATCACGAGCATCATAAATGTGGTTATTGCTCTGAAATAAAATGACGATAGATAGAATTAGTAATGTCGCAGCATTACAGTTTATGCGAATTAAGATGGGTTATACTTGCCTGTCGAGAGCATAATCCACACCACTGCTATCAGCTCCTTCGAAACTGAACCCATTTGGCTCAAGGCCTTGTGCCTGAGCACGATCCTTATCATTGTCAACATCAAAGACGGTGTCGTACAGGCCTGCAACATGCATGATACAACCTTTTAATGACAACCTGAATCGCAATGCCAACAGAATATCATGATTCCAGACGTATACACACCTCCAGTCTTCCGAACAATTGGGATGGATCCATACCGCATAGCAATGAGCTGTGTTAAACCACAAGGTTCGAAGATGGAAGGAACAAGAATAAAGTCCGCACCAGCATATATCTACAACAGGATCATAAATTTAGCACCGATAAAATTTTCCAAATCTAATACAAGGAGCAATTATAAAAGGGCGGCCTTTGGTGCAGTGGTAGAGCTTCACCGCCTGTGACCGGAAGGTCCAGGGTTCAAGCCCTAGCCTCAGCACATTTATGTGGGAAAGGCTGTGCGCTAAACAACCTGCCCCCAGACCCCGCATAGTGCGGGAGCCTATGGCACTGGGTACGCCCTTTTTTTTTAATACAAGGAGCAATTATCAGGGTATCTGAAACTAACCAAATGGGACAATGGCTCGTCATAAGTTAGGCAAAGCTTCACCCGGCCATGATATTCACCATGCAGTTGACTGGCTAAGTTTGTGAAGTCACCTTGTATGCGAGGATCTGGTGCTGAACCCAGCAGAACCACCTGTTACGGTAAAACAAACGCTTCATTTTCTGAGAAAACTGAACATAGAGTAATTGTAAAATAACAAACTTGCAAGCAATAGCCCTGAACAAGAGATAAGACCTGTCCATTGCGTTCAAGAGTTCGATAAATCGCATGCTTGATGAGGTGAATTCCCTTCTGAACTGTTAGACGGCTGATGATTCCAACAATAGGGGTATCAGTTTGCTGTAATCCAAGCTTCTGCTGCAATGCCTTTTTTGCAGCACTCTTGCCCTCGACAACATTCTCTGATGTATAATGGACCTACAATAGAATGCAGCAAAAAAGAGTTGAGGTGGGAAAATGATCGCAATGGTACTGAAACAAAAGGTTGCATCATCCATCTACAGCCTATGTAACTGAAGTTTTCTAGTGATAGCAATACAACAAACGTCAAAATCAAATTAGTTGCAATATAATTATGTAACCCCATATAGCTCGAGATTCAGAAACTCCCAGGAATATGAACAGATACATAGGCTGTCGTAACTAGAGATGCATTCTTGATGCAAGCTTACAACTCCAAGAAGTAGTAAATGAATAAATGCATATTGATAAAATACATATATGAATGCACTCTGTAATGATTAGTGTACCGGAATAAAGTTGTCAGTATATGGATCCCAAATATCAGGATCAATTCCATTTCGAATTCCATGAAATTTGAAGTAGTGAGGAGCAATAGCTCCATGTCCAGCCACTTCCTTCGAATATGTATCGGAAACCTAGAAGGAATAGCCGAGACAGTTTAATAAGACAAACAGGAGCATATTGAGAAATATGAGGAATTGTACAACATAACTATAAAGGAAACAAAGGCACTCACAGTTGTAGCTTTGTCACAATGTGCCATTGCCTTGCCGATGTGATGTGCTCCAAACTCAAGATTGTGGATGGTAAATACAACCCGACCATTTCCCAGCCCATTGAGAGCATACTGTTCCTTGTATAGCCAAGCAACCGGAGCACTTGACCAATCATGACAATGTATGATATCCTGCAAGGTTAGCGACACAGCTCCATGAGAAGTTTTTCGGGGAACAAAAAGTAGGAAGCATTGAGAAAAAGGGTTGATGTTTGAAATAATTTGGCAAGAAGAAATTGAGATAAATTGCCCCACTATTAGGATAAGATGAAATTGCATGAAACCGTCATTATGCACTGGCACACAGGACAAGAGCAGATGTGATGGGGAATAACTAGCAAACCTCAATACTATAACTGACGTTTTGCTGAACAGATCATGTACTTACAGGAGAAGATCCCTTTTGGAGGAGAAACTCCAGTGCAGAATGACAGAAGAAGCCAAATCTACTCTCATCATTCTTCCCATAGACACATCCCATCCAAAACATCCTGCAGGAAAAAAAAAAACAAATATATGCTAGAGTTAAATGCTACTCCGTACAACTCTGTAGTACGCTCAAATCAGTGGATTATGGAGGAACTGATGATGAGAGGAGCACAAGAGATTTCATCATATAAGACAATAGTATTCAGATTTTACTGAAGCCATCATCAACAGCTTGTTCTTAAGCTGGTCCAACAATGTGATGACTAATTTAAATATGCTGTTGAAACACAAGGCAAGGAACCGCTACTGATAAAACAAAAGTATAAAATAGCTAAGACAAAATAAGAGATCAAAGTGTTTTTGTTTGTTGCAACCAACGATGTGCTGCATACCCATTTTGTGGTTCCAAGAAGTAAACAGGGAGGTCTTCAACCTTCCCAAACCATACTTTTATCTCTGTGCCACCCCAAGCAAAACTTTGTTGGTAATGTAAGTCCTTCACCTGCATCAAAAGAGATGCAATCTAATGAGAAAATTGATATCCATCATACACATTGCAACTCTCCACATAAATACTATAAAGATAAAGGGTGTTGCTGATTGATATGCATGAATAATATTGAAAGAATTCTCCATCCTATAAAAAGATCAGTAATTTCTGTTGTAGTATATGCATATTTATATATAACAAAGAAAAAACTACTTTCTGAGAAGAATTTATACATCATTTTGTTCAAACACAAAATTGAAAAGTCTATACAAGAGAAGAAACCAAGGGGAGAGAGAGAAAAGGAAAAGAAGACGCAGTACAAATTACACCAGTAGACAAACTTACATTGCTTAGGTTTAAACAATCATACTTTGGCAGAATAACCTCCACGTTGTGGCCTAAATCTTGAACAGCTCGTGAAAGGCTGGTAACAACATCACCAAGACCTCCAACCTGCACCGACATTGGTGATTGTCGAGTAAGGCCATCATTTTGTGTTCCACACAGCAGGAGACATGTAAAACTACCTTTGCAATAGGGGCCATTTCCACTGCAATGTGCACAATATGCATTGGAGGTTCCTTTGCAACCGAATCAGACACAGGAATATGATAGTCCATCCCATTCCTATTGTCATATATTCCACCATCTTCTGACTCAGAGAAAACAAAGTCCATCATATATGCATCCAAGGGGACCCTGACTGAAAAAAAATTAAAGATAAACTAAGAGAGAACTCAGAGAAGGAAAGCAGTAAATATTGATAAATATTGGCAAGAATGGATCAATATCATGTGGTAACATGAATTTGATAGGCTTCGGAAAAAGATAACTGTGCTTATCATGATCATATGCTTATCAGATTCCTTCTGATTACCAGGAAAGGGGAAGGTATCAAGCAAGAGTTCGGACAAGAGTTCTAAACACCTAACTAAAGGTTTATACATATTCAATACGAAAATATCAACTAGTTCACCATACAAAGATACCACGAGTAGCTTTGCAAAAAATATTTTAGAATGCCATTTTGGTAGTACTTGATAGTGATACTAGTGCCACAAATGTGTCCAAGAAAAAAAAAACATTGCAATACACTGTAAGCTCACACACCTGCTGCTCGTAAGTGTGAACCATTCTCTGCCTTCACCATCTTTTGTGGTGGTAAGGGACCACTTGGATGAGTCCAACGGTTAAAGGAACCTCTGAACCAAACCTCTGGCTTTCCATTCAGCACTGTGTTCGAAGGATTATAAAGCACATCCACAGTGGTTCCTGCATGTACTTCAAGTGGCTCAGTATACACGATATGTTTCTGCGATAGCAGAAACGCTCTCATAGTCTTTTCCTTCATCTCAGCCTTCATTTTTGCAGATCTCTCAGCCTATGTGGGGAAGAAAAGTAGCAATCAAATCATCTTGTTTCGGTCATGTGGTTGAAAAAGTCTAAAAAGAATTGCTTCTTGTTTGATAAGTATCTAGGTATAAGTGCTGCCCCTGCTGCAAGAGGCTATTTTGAACTAACCTTTAGTCGATCAGCAGCCTCCCTTTCTCTTCTCTCTTGCTGAAGCCTTCTAAAGATCCTATGTTCTTCTTCCACCCAAAACATGTCCTCCGGTATGTTATTTGGAACAATAGCATGGAAATCCTGGCGTCCATTGTTATCATAAATTGTTGCATTGCCAGGTGGCCCATCAGCGAAAACCCAGTCCAACACCAATGCCCTTTCAGGTAATGCAACTGTACATGGAGTAGGGAGTCAAAAATACTATTTGTGCATAACAGCCAAAAGAGCAACTGAAGACCAAAGATCAAGCATGTGATCGATTGTCAGACTCATTCACAAGATAAAAGAATTTCAGGTTACCATACTTTTATGTGTGGATCATTTTTAACTTGTTGAAGAAAAACGTATACCACAAACACAATGGTTTGGAGTCCCTCCATTGTTGTTAAATGACATTTTAGAACATATTGCACAAACTTTCTAAAATACGACTATTTTGTTTTAAGAAATATGACTATCAGTAGATTGTTTTTTTTCCTTCTGTTACTAGGACTTTATACTACCTACTTTGTTAATATATACTAACATAACAAGTAATACAAAAAGCTTCTCAGAGGATGAGATCATCAGAGAAAAAACGATCATAGCATCTGCGATCAAACAGAGGGAGTATAATAACTCCTAAGGGATGCAAAGAGTGAATACACATACCTTCTGCATACCACCAATCGCCATCCTTTTCATGAGATTTGACAAGTCTTTCAGCGATTGAGAGTCCATCAATCCAGTTATTGTAACCTCCATGCATCCAAATCTCATTGTTATGCATTAGTGGTCTCGAGCTTCTGTTATAGTGCAATCTAACCCTGTCCCCTCCTCTATAAGTGTTAGGTTCTATGTACCATAAGTTATCAGAATATCTGCTGGCCGAACTCAACATCTGGTGCAATTTGTCCTTCTTCGTCTCAACCTCGGACTTTGCTTGTGCCCTGTCCGCCTCCATTGCAGCCCTTTCTTCCTCTCTCCTGCGGCGCTCCTCAGCTTGTCTTTTCCTTTCAGCTTCTTCTGCAGCAAGCCTCTCAAGTTCCTTTTGCTTTTCTTCAACCAAGAAGTCCTCAAATGAGTGCTCATCTATGTCACTTTCTATTTCCACGAAAAAATCATTGTGATTGTTGTTTTCATAGACAGTGTCACCATTAAAGAATACAAAGTCTAATCGGTATGCCTGCTTGGGAATATAGAGTTTGCAACACCACCAATCCCCTCTTAATTCGCTTTTATGCAAATTTTCAGTGAAAGGTTCCATCTCCAACCATTGAATGCTCCTTTTATAAGACCGTGGGGCTCACCGCTAAGGCTGACATACTGCGATTTTAAGTAAAGATCAACCATCGAATCAGCCTTCACTACTTCAGGAAAAACAAAACACCTGTTCCCAACTGATAATTCTCGTCAGCAAGCTCTTGAAGCCTCCTCTTTAGCACTTTCTGGGTCCACATCATACTTTCATGATCCTTGATTATCGCCAGTTCTCCTCATCTCGGAAAGGGTAAGCTCTTCCTCTGCATCTTCACTGAATAACCTACACGGCCTCGGCAAATGGCCTGCATTTTCTGGGTTCATCAACAACTGAACTGTCATGTTCTTAGGGAACCAGCTATTGATTTCTCTTGTTCATGAACGCCAACACTTGCAATTGATGAGGTTCTGGCTTCAAACTTACTAGTGCACTTTATTTTGCCACGATACTCATCAAGTTTTCTGTCAATTGATTCATCATCCAGGCATGTGGAAGACGATGCTGAAGATTGATTTCGGTCAGCCTCTTCTGTGATCTGAACCTCATCATTTGCTGCGCTGCTTGTGACATTTCCTGGCAAGTCCACCTCAGACGATTCCTCTGCGGTGCTTGCCTGCTCTATTGCTTCAATATGGAGTGTCCCTTGCTTTTGCCGAGATCACTTCATCAGTGCTGCTTTGTTCTATCTTCTTCGTGTTGGATTCAGCAGTAGGTCTTGAGGCATAGCCTCCTCTGGAGGCAGGCCTTTGGGTTTAGGAGCCGATGCTCTCCTTGGATTCCTCTTGGGATAATCTGAACGGTGTAATGTCAGAAAACCATGAGCTAAATCTGCATAACCAATTAATTGGCTTTCAGCATAATCCTTCATCAAACCTGAACTTGATACCATGCATCGAACAGCCTGGCCTCCTGTAAATCTGCTACGCCCTAGGTAGACTGTAGAAGCAGAAAATGGTAGAAAACTATCAGCTATGCAGATCCCAAAGTTGCCAGGCTAGTAAACCTTTCCATGACAGTGAACACAGAGCACAAGAAACCAAAAGCTGTTCAAAAGTGAAGCTTATCATAGATTTCACAAGTGATTTACTACAACTACCAAAGCTAACTTCCGGTATTACAAGTTCTACAACCGTTTTTTTTTTCCCCTCATGCAGCTTGCTCCTTTCCCGAATAACCAGCCACCAATCAAAACCTTCACCACCACCATCATAATGGACCAGAAAGCAAAAGGAAAAAAAAAACCAAAAGGTAACCGGACAGCTCCCTGAACCGCCGCAACTCACCTGCGCGAGGCCAGTGGCGGCAGCGGCCGGCCGGACGACGAGCAGCGGGCGGCCCCGGGAGCAGAGCGGGCTCTGCGCCCGGAGTGCCATCTCCATTGCCGACGGCAAAACCTCCCTCTCCTCCCCCCTGAGGCCCTGATCTCCTCTTCCTCTCTCCCGCTACAGATAGAAAAAATGCTAGTAAAACTCCTAACTCCTCGTTCGTCTCTATTTACTCCACCCTCGAAATGCGCAGGTCGCGCAAGCGCAGCTGTCTGGACGCGGCCTCCGGCTAGGGAGGCCTAGGCCGCTCGACCGAAGAGAGAAGGCTCCGTGCTTTCCCCGTGCGCGCATGTGTAGTGTGTGTAATTTGTGTTGGCAAATCCCACGATCTTTTTCTGGGGCTCTCGCATTTTCCTACGGCGGGCAAAGGATTTCTCTCCCCCGCGGGGAAATAATGTGTGGACGGGGGGCTCGGCTCCCTCGCACCCGGCTGGCCCCACGCGCAGGGAGAGAGACTGGTGCAAGGGTACAACGGCGAACGGCGAGGACCCGTGCTGGGATGCAAAGGTGACGAGTGACGACGAGGGTGTGCGCCAGGGCAATACCACGGACGGCTGCTTCGCAGCCGGCAGGATATGGAATGGGCCATGGAATCCACGGACCAAGACGAGTCGTGTTGCTTTCGCCTTTGCTGGATCGGCTGGGCATCTTCCAGCAGAATTCTGGAACATTCTGCGTAGATTTACAGTAACACCTTGCAGATCTGAAGTTCAGAATACCACACCGGTTTGGTTTTCAGGAACCAGACATGTGACCTCTACTGGGATACGACGCATGACCATAGATTAGAGTATTGTATAGTGTATCCAGCATATGATGGCCTAAAGTGGTAGTAGCAGATAATGGGGTGTGCATGAGTCCGTGTACTGTAAACAATGGTATCCAAATTGTAGTTAGCTGAAAGAAGAGACGTGTATGAGCTGATTGTTGACTCACCTTCCCTGCTCTTCGCCTAGGATATATTTTCCCTCAAAAAGAAATCTGGCTGCTTCTCACCACTTTTTGTCCTAGCCTGCAGCCTCCTCCTTGGTCCAGAAGACTCGTAAGCAGTTGAGCTCATCCATTGCACATTCTGGTATTGATCAGTTCACTGATTAGCTTCTCTCCAGTTGTAAGTAAAATGACAGAAATGCGTTCATTTGTGTTAAGTGTAGGGCATAGCCATGTCTGTCAAGTGCAGGGCATATGCCCCTCTATGCCTCTATGCCTTGCGAAAATCGATTTGACGGTATAGGCGCTTATGACCTCCCCCTCTATGCCTTGCGGTAATGACTACACACAAGAGCAGCGGCATCTCAAAAGTCAAATGATCGCCTTGCAAAAGTTCATCACAAACAATTTGACATTAAACCAGAAGAGATCAATGTGAATCTCACTCTTTTGACCATGTGATTCGACCAATCAAACTAACTGATTAAATATGATGGCATAAAAACAAACTACAGTGCCTATTTAGATCTCATCTTGCCTAATGTTATCAATGGTAATCCAAGTTGCAGTTAACCAAAAGCAAGAGACGTGTATGAGCTGATTGTCGACTCACCTTCCCTGCTCCTAGAGACCTAGAGTATCATCTCCCTCTGAAGAGCTCAATATGCTTCTCACGTTATCATCCTAGCCAAGTAGCCAGTCCATGAGACTTCCAGCAGTTGGGCTCAATTCAGCTCACAAATAGGTCTCGATTGGTTCAGTGATTAACTTCTCACCGGTAGTTAGTAAAATGGCACAAAGGCCGTGCAACAGGCGAGTTTTTCTTATCCTGGCCCTGCCCTTGCTTGTAAAGTGTAGGGCCTGGGCTAAGACAGACAAAAGAGAAACGGCATCACAAGAGTCAGGACATCGTTTTCAAAATCATTATCTTCTTTCCGACCTTCCCTAATTACGCAGTGTAACATCAAGTCAGAAATACTCTGACCCCTTTCAGAAATGTTTCATTTGTCCGTCACGTTAATCGACATACATGTTAACAGAAAAGGGAAATAGACCTGACTGCTTTTGATTTACTGGTAAGCATACTTTACAAGGATAAGAAACATTCTTCCTGTAGCAGCAAGACAAACAACACTGAAATTCAGAAGCTGAAGCAAACTGAAAACCACCCTATTTTTGGATCAGATCCTGCAATGGACAATGAAACTGAGAGAATATGATGACATGAACAAGCCTTTGAAAGAAATATGTTATCTACTTGAGGCTTGGTAAACTCCTTTGTTGAATAAAGGAGGAGACAAGCTCAGGAAAACTCTTCTCACCTGCAATAGCAGAAATGCAAATCCAGGAAAAGATAATAGAAGAAAAGACATGCTGTTCTGCCTCTAAATGGCTTTATTATATGTAAGTTACCTGGCTGAGATTAGATATCAGAGATCCAAGCTCATGCAAACAGCAATGTTTACTAGCAGTAGTAGGTACTGCTAGAATAGCAACGTTTGACTGTTCAGGTTTGTATAATACAATAGCACGTAGCAGTTTCCACGATTGTTTTCGCTAAAAATTATAGTATGCTTCTTTGGGCAGAAGGCAATTTCAAAATCAAGCGAACAGATCCTAAAGGAACCAGCACAAGAAAACAGTAAACTCAAAAGGAGTGCAGGATGCTCAGCAATTAAGTCATGCAACAGAGCAAGCATAGAATGACCAATCAGGCTGCCTAACCATTTGTAAAGTCGTTGTAAGAAAAAAAAAAGTGCAGAAAAGAATGTAAGGTATTGCTCTATAGATATTAGGGTTTATGGAGTTACCATTTGTTGCTCTATACAGTTAGTGACCATCAACACCTCAGAAGCGATAGGCCCGAGATCATCTCAACAGGGCATAACCACATAGCTGGTTCACAAGAAGATATAACAAGAAATATTTCATGCCAAACAAGAAACAGTTATTGTTGAACACTTGAACTAGAGAACATAGTTCTCAAATCAGTTTCATGCAGTGTCATGTTCAAACATTTTTTATGAAGCCATACTCAACTGAAACTTGACATTTGGATAAGTTCATGGAGATTGCAATAACTGTAAGCACCATTTCCGTGGCACAACTAGGCATACAAAAACTTATGACTGTGAAGTTAGAATACCAGCGGAAAACAATTGTTAAGACAAAAAGGTAATATGCATGAAACTGTTACTACTATGGAAGTCGTCAAAATGACCAGAACACTTTGTAACCACCCAACAAAAGCTCTCAGTATTTTTTGTTATGGCAAGAGAGCACTGAGCTATTTATTAGGCTATCAAAAAGTGGAATTGAGTGATCCAAGGCAAACAGTAGTATGATATGCATTTCATTCAGTTGGAGAGCTTCCAGAGATCAGCTTCAAACAGAAGATGCAGCAATGAATAGTAAACAAATACAGATGTTACTATATTCAGTTGGAGCATATGTAAGGTGGTCGGATATCTAGTTGAAACCCCACGGTTCACTACTGTAATTGTCTATAAACTAAACAAGATGTGCAGAACACAGTTAACAGGCAACAGAGCAATACTCCTTGTTGGCCACCATCAAGAAGATGACAGTATGCAGTCCTTCAGAAACTGCAAGCGGCTGTCTGAAATTAAACAGTGGCGGTGGTGAAAGGATGCTAAAATTGCTAATGATATGAACCATTAATGGCATACTCAACATTACTAGTAGTAGATGTACATTCACCGTTGTTCAGGGAATGGACATTTTTACTTCGGATGAGGTTGAGGAAGTGGTCGAAGCTGAATAAGATAGAAGTCATTGAGCAAGCCTAGGTGACACATCAATTGAAAAGATCATAACAAGGAAGAAATGGTAGTATCCAGAATTATGCCAGAAATGATTGTATATCAAACAAGGAAATTAAAATGCTGAGCATGTCACTTGCCTGACAGGTGACAAGCACTTGAATAACATCTTTAGGTAAGTAAAAAATCACAAGTAGCAATAAGCTATGAAGGAACTGCTAATTAAAGAAAAGTTGAATTGGGAGTTAAACAGAGTGGTTAATGGAAACAGCTAATTACTAATGCCACTTCTTTGACATCATTTCTGTAGTACAATCAGATAAACACACTAATTTCAGAGTAGAGAGAGAAAGGAAACCACCTGCATCTGATCCACGAAATCACAGATCTAACAGGCAGTTGAATGGGCCTAGTTCTGTATTCATATGCCCATGTATGAGCCATAAGCCAAATGATTTCAATTCACAAATCATCCAACATATCGTCATAGGAACTGGACATCATACTGTAAATTTCATTTCCCAAAATTATTGCATTTTATACTGAAGAAACTGGATTTTATACCAGTTGATCAGAAACTGAAAGCAGCTGGTCTGAAATGAAACAACGGTGAAAAAATGTTAATGATACAAGCAATGAATGTCATAATTCAAGGTAACTGGTAGGACGTGAACATTCACCTCGACTCAGGGATCAAGCATGTGTACATTGGATGACAATGATGGTTGCAGTTGAATAACATAGATATCACATCGTCGCAAAGATCAAGAGGCAATGTACAGTTATGTTTATGAGAAATAAAGAATTGGGTAGTACTATCTGGAAACCATAAAAGACCAGAGAAGGAAATTGATGTCCTGAGCGTGTGTTAGTCGCCCCTGACACGTGGCAAGTGCTAGGATAGCATCTTGAGGCATGCCTAAATTCACAATGAGCAGCAATAAGATGTAATGAACTGCTAATTAAAGAGCTCATATGATCTGAATGCAATGGAGTTGAATTAGCGTGTGAACAATCGGAGTGGTTAATTACAAAAGAGACGTTGAGCAAGTTAGCTAACAGGCAACTCCGACTAATCATTAATGCCACTTATTTGACATGTTTTATGTAATACAGTCAGGTAAACATGCTAGATTCATAGTATCAAAAGAAAGGCAAAGCAAGCACCTGAATCAGATCAACGAGATCACATTCACATGTAACAAACAATTGGATGAGCCTACATCCATAAGCCTACGAAAGAACCATAAGCATTTCAGTTCAGACATATACTCGTAAAGGGAGTTGGACATATACTGCGGATTTGTTCCCAATTTCTTATAATTCTGTATTTCATAGAAGGCTTACTCTTCTGTCTTTGTTTTCACAACAAGATCAGTACAGACAAACTAGGAAAATTTTGTAACTCGCTACTGAGCCAAGGAGGCAAGGAATAGATCCACAAATCTACAAAGGGTACCACGACTAGTACAACAGTGCTGCGAGGCACTCTCTAGTGGGCGGCGACCACCATGTCAGGCGAGCTGAGGAACTCGATAACCGCCTCGACGGGCAGATCAGGGCTCGGGGGAGGCGGGGCGAAGAGCACGGCGTACTTGGCCGCCGCGAGCTTCTTCCGCTGAGGGCATCGCGGAGTGAGGATCCTGGAGACGGGCACGAAGTACGGCGCGGTGGCCGCGCCGTCTCCAGCCGCAGGAGGCGGCGGTGACGACGGGGGGGACGCCGGCGCCGGCGGCGAGGGTGGGGGCACGCGGGATGCGCGGTTCCCGCGGCGGAGCCTGGCGTCGCGGAGGCGAGCGAGGGCGCCGGGGCGGAGGAAGCGGTGGTGGTCGCCGGCGCTGGCGGCGGCGGGCGGGGAGCGGGTTGCTGCCATGTGGGTCCCGGGTGTCGGTGAGAGATGGATTGCCAGATGGGGAGGGTGAGGTGCGCTGCGGTGGAGGGGAGAGAGGCGGGGCTATTTGAAGGGGGCTTAGGGCCGAGCGGGAGGCGCGGTCTTTGGGAGGGAAAAGTTTCGGCCGAAATGTTGCGGGTTACCGCGTCTTCCCCTGTTGTTGACTGGGTGCGCCAATGGCAAGTGGGGTCAGGACTACGTGGACCCACGTGGCGGTGGGAGTGTTTGCTCACGGTTTTGTTTGGGAAGTTGGTGGGGGAGCGGGCGCTCGCGGTTTGAAACGAGACGGCGGCGGCTGGCGCCGTGGCGCGTGACGGCGTGAGACCGCGGCGCGTCGGGCGCGAGGTCGGCGGCGATTGGCAAGGCCGCATCTGTGGGGGGGTGGGTATGGGCCGGGCGATCGGGGAAGTTGTTGGGTCACGAGAAGTCTCGCCTTGTTTGCGAGATCCATCGAGAGCTTAAAATGGTTTCCAAATTGGGCCACCTTTTTTTCGTTTTCCTTTTGCTTTTCTACCTGTGTGTGTACATATCTTGACCGGTGTTCCTTTCTTTTCCTTCTACCAACTTGTGAATCGGGCGTGGAGCTCAGTAGCGCTGCTCGAATTGGATCTTCAGTTTATACTTTGTGCATGAACAAAATAGACTGAACACAGCGCTTCTGACATTCTGAGTTTCAGCATAGTTGGCGTCCTTGGCATGCTTGGTTGAATAGCAAAGTCAGCATAGTTGCATTTGCATACCCCAGCAATCTAGCAAACTTGTGCCTTAGCTAAACCTGAATATACACTGAAAATGAAACTTCAACATGTCAGTTCCAGTGCTCCTGCCTACAAACTCATGCAAAATAATCAAATGTAATATATGCAGGTTCAGATCAGATGTACTGTGAAGATACAAAAGGGCATGTACTATGAAGATGCGGATGTCAGATGTGCACTTGTATGATTAGTGGTTACCATTTTTTCTAGGACGTGTATATTATCCTGTCCACCTTTCTGTCCATAAGCAACAGCAATCTGCTTCCTGGTAGAGCCAACCCTGGAAAGGATGCACCTAGTTAACATCCACTCATACATGACTTGATCGGAAAGTTATAAATTGCTGAGATTTTGATTAAAAAGATATCTTCCAACAGTCTCTCTATTTGGTTATCCAAACATAGTCAATCTCTATTTCGGATTTCTCGCTAGCTAAATATAGAAAAGAGAATAGCTGCATGTAAGATATAGAAAAGCTGTTGGAAAACGGGAAGATATAAAAAAACGATTTTTATGCAAATGACTCTCTAAATGATGAATTGAATTAGAGAGTGAGTTTTAGAGTGCTCTAAATCTGCCCCCCCCCCCCCCCCCCCCCGAATGTCGCCACCTGCGGACAGAGAGCCAATACATGAAGTGCAAAATTACTCATCATTTGTGCTACAATTAATTGAATTGAAGCACAATTAATTGCTTACCGATTGTGAGAGCATAATTTGCTCATCGACCTGATCTGTGTGCATCACTATCAGAATTTCATTTTGAGTGAAATTGATCTTTCGCCGGCCTTTCTGGCTTCTCTGCTTATCGAACAGTCAAGCCAAACAAACTCATCATGCGCTGCTCTTTCATAATTTCATTTTTGTCACTTCGCTCTTCTTCACTCGTTAGTTAAAAGGGATTGGGGGGGGGGGGGGGGGGGGGGAATAGAAAATGCCCAGGGAACTTTCAGAATAAGGCATTGTCTCAAAGGCTAGAATAGCTTTCCATGGTGGTTGCCATGGTACAGGAACTGCTTCGTTTCGATATCCAACAGGAGGTAACCATGGTCAATCGAGTTGGACAAGAAGATGAAAGTGCTAGAAATGGAGTAAATACAATACACTGTACAGCAGCATGTACGTCCATATCCAGGGATGCAAATTTTCTGAACATTGCTGCTTGTATATGTCTGTATTATACATCATGACGGATCTCACCATAGCCTATAAAATGGAACCATTACCTCAAAGCTAAAGTAAGATACAGAAACAGCAAGGCTCCAGGCCCACAAAGGCCAGCATTGTCCCATTTTTTCTAGTCCTTGTTGTACATGCATTACAGGTTACTCTAAACACAGGAAAAAGGAAGCATCAAAGTACTCTTGACATTATTCCTTGGATTAAATTCTAGGTTTACAATGTTCCACCTTGTTCTGGCCACTCTAGATCTTCTGCTTGAGCACCTGCCGGAGCTGGACCTTCTGGCTCTCCATCCGTGCCTCCATAAGCTTTGCCTTCAAGCTGTGTTTCTGGGACGTCCGCGGGTATTCTATACAGCCCTTGAAGCCCCGGTTGAATTGAATGTTCATCGAGTCAGGGGAGCTCCATTGCCCGACGCTCGTGGACTGAGTCCTATTTCCTGAATGCCGCTTTCAATGGTGGAGTAAGTCCGACTGACAGCCGTACATTGGATGATCTTGAATTGACTGTTTCAACAGCATCTTTCTTGCATATATCGCTGTTCTTTGGGCGTGATGACTTCCAGAGCTTTGATATGGCTGATTCTTTCTTCTTGGTTGGTTTCATATTTGTCAGGTACGCATCAGTCAAATCATCCTTTAGCTTCTCATTCCCCTGTACTCGAAATCATTCCCACTTTTCCAAGAAATGCTTCCATCACAGATCTTATTGTTGACTGATGGTTCGCTTCCGTCAGGTGAACCACTTGAGCCCTGCATATCTTCATGGCTTATTGTCTCCCAGCTGCTGCCATCTTCAGTGTCACTTTCATCTTGAGGGCTTTTATTTGAGTACACCTTGGCTTTCTTTTCGAGGAATATATCAGTCATTGGGCTTGCCTCTTGAATTTCTGATTCACATTTGGCAGAGCTATTCTTGTAGCATGGTTCGATCTCCTTGATGACAGGCTCCTCACTTGGACGCAGCTCCTCGAAAATGGAAAATATGTCTTCTGATGCTGCGGGTGGCTCATATCTGAATTCAGCATCTTGGGCTTGGGCTCTGACTGACTTGATTGCATGTATTATGTTCTCTGCTTCTTCTACTACCGTGATGTCTCTATTAGCACAGCTGGATGCAGCAATAAAAGCCTCAACATCCTGTTGCAATTTGCTCAGCTGTGTGTATTTGGCATCGAGCATAAGTTTTGCATCAACAAGCTTCATCTGCACCCGTTCTTCACGCCACACCTCAGCCATCTGCAGCATCTTCCGCTCCTCATCTACCTCCTCTCGCAGCTTCAGGGAGTCATGTTTCAAGGCCTCAATCTCAGCCTTGTCTTCCTCCACCTCCCTTGCCAGCTCATTGCACACCTCCTCAGTGAGCTCACGCACCTTCCCTCTCTCTGTCTCGAGACTCTTTGCAACAAGCTGCTTCGCTGACATCTTGGGCCTCCTTCAACGCATTGACGAGCTTCAAGTAATCATCTCCAGCCGCCTCCTGTTTTTCTTCTCATGGGCAGGTCCGCCTTCATATCTTCAAGATAGCAACGGACTTTCTCATGTTCTCTATTCCTCCAAGCAGCTTTCTCCTCTGCGAGTTCTGAACAGGTGATCAAGCTTCTTCTTAGCTGAACGTCGTTCAGTTTCCAGCTCAGTTACCCTATCACGTGCTGCTGGAGCTCCATCTGGAGGTTAGCAACATAAGTTGTGTCCTGCTGCTCATCAAGAAGATTTAGCTGGCTGGCTATCAAATAGGCATCATGCGATTCCATTCCTTTTATGTCCTCAGGCTCCCATTTTGTTGCCTTCTCCATGGTAGTGGAAGTAGCATGAAGTTGTACCTGCAGAATTTAGTTGTGTCAGTGATCATACAGGTCGATACAAACAGAAGTAGTTAAATATTTCAGAAGGGTCGTTCCCTGACCTTGTGGAGCTCTCCACTCTTCCGCTCCAAAACAGAAATGGGCTCGAAAACCTCATTCTTCAGGCTCTGGTGAGACCAAAGTGTTCTGTTGAGAAGCTGGACTTGTAGATGCCTTGGGATATGCTGTCATACAGGTTCACGAGACAAATAAGACACACAGGCACACCAAGGAAATTATCGCATTTCATATGTATAAAAAAACAATTTGCTCGGTAAGATAAACAGTCAGCTGTTCCATGATTAAGATCTGAGAAGAGCAGCACCAGATCTGTATATGTTCATGTTACTGTTATGTACCCTAACTTGAAAGGGACACAAAAGGCCTTACATCACCCACCATGCATATATTTTTAAAAAGGTGAATTTTCAGTAGACATTATCAGAGGGCAAAGAGAATCTATTGGGTCCCAAACAATGATAACTTGGAGACCTCTCCCAATCCAAATGATATACAGAGAACCCTACACCTATAGCGTGGGTACCATCGTCACATTTGTTAGTTAGCATTTTCATCCCAGCCTAAGTTTCAGAATTGAATCCCATCAGTTGGAGCTAGCTAGGGTAGTCCTCCAATAGCACAAGACAAGCAACTAAACAGGACCACGTGCTACTGAACCCAGTTTTTGTTGCGTGCACGGCACAACCATTTTGGCCCGTTCAGAAGCTCGCACCCTGCCAATCCTTTCGCGATCTAAATTCCAATCTCCAACTCCAGCAATTGGGTAAAAACGAAGCTGCGCCCTTGGCTAGACGCACGGGCATCGCAATTTGTTGTGGTTGCACGGGCAGGGCGGGCATGGACAGTCGGAGAGGATCCGATGACCGGGGGGGCCCGCGCAGGGGAATCACATGAGGAGATCCCGGCAGACCAGCACAGGGGAAGCGCGCGGCGGCTTTCTTCGGATGGTAAATTTATGGGAAGGGGATCACGGCCGTCGTACTGTGGCTGCTGCACGGCCGCCTTCATAAATGGCCATGCTTCAGTGTAACGCACCCAACGTCCAGGCCAGAACTAAATGCGACGACATGGCAATCGGCAGTGTTACTGCTCACCGCTTCAATGAGGAGACTCGGCTCGTACCAGATTTGACTTCGCTAATGGAGATTAGGCGAAATAGCAGCTCAAACTATTCTGGTAAACAAGGCCAATCAGTACAAGAGATCTGTGTCCTAGAGCAGTAAAGCGCATGTTTTAATAAATAATCTGAGGGGTAAAAAAATCCTAAACTGACCGGAAAATATCTTTAGAGTTTGCATTTTATTCGCTAAGCACCCAACTGATTAGCTAAAAATATAGGGAAAAAAAATAAAAGATGCCACTACGATAAACTACTCCAACTCTCCAAGAGCGCACATGAGCACGCGCTTGGTGCCGGACGTCCTTGGTGCCTCCTGCTTCGCAGACGAAAACGAACAAGCCAAAGTGGAAAAGATGCAGAAGCACGCCGTGCGCACACACATACCTCAACGCCCGACGCGGACCCTCCTCTCGGCGGCTCCGGCCGCGGCGGCCCCGGCCACCGCCTCGGGCGGGCGCAGCCGCCACACCCCGGCCGCGAGCCTCCGCACCGACACCTCCCTCGCCTTCATCCCGCGCGCTGGCGGCCCCCGCCGCTTCCTCGCCGCCGGCGCCAGCTAGCTTCCTCCCCTCACCGTCTCCGCGGCCGCCGCCGACGTCCCATTTCAGCAGCGGCGTCGCGGGCCCGCTCCGCCGCCCTCCACACCCGACGCCGAGGCCTTGACCGGCCGCCGTCGCAGCCGCCGCGGCGTCCGGAGAGACGGCGCCGCTGCCGGAGCAGGAGCCGCGATTGCGGCGGTGGCGGAGCGGTTCCTGGTGCTCATCTCCGGCGGCTATGGCTCGGTCCCGCCCGCGCCGGCGGCAGCATCGGAAGGAGGGAGGAGGCACCGAGACGGCGAGACAGACAGCAGCAGAGGAGGCGCAGGGCGCACCGCAGCGTGGTGGTGTGGGAAGCGAAGGGTGGACGGGAGGGAGCGTGCGTGGAGAGAGACGTTGGGGTGGTGGGGGTGGGGAGGCGTTGGGAATGGGAGCGCAAGCAAGCCAAGTGGGGAGAAGTAAACTTGGGCCTAGGACACATGGAGCGAGTGGGTGTTTTGTTTTGGGGCGCCGTGCCGATGCGATGCCATTGCCAAGGACGGATTTGGGCTAGGGGCGCTTTGGGGATTTTCGTTTCGGGCTCCTGTCCGCTACTGTGGGGATATGATGGATGTGGCCGTGCAATTGGTCTCGTGATCCTTGCAGCGGGTGCTGCAGGGCGGGAACTTCACTGCAGCTGCACAAAGTCCTGGTATACTGGAGATTTGCCATCATGCAGTGAGAGAATTTACTGCACAAAGTGTGGTAAACCAGTTCATTTCAGATGGAAATATGGGGAGAAAAAGAGGAACTTCATGTGCCGCGCAATGCTTACATGATGGATCGGTGTACTGACATTGCATCCTCCTCATAGGTGTCGGCGGGAATTGCACGATTGAACAGATCGGAGGACGTCAGACAATTAACCACGTCAGTCTACTGTCGAGCGGCCATGCGCCTGGGCAGGTGCGGGTCCCGCCTCGTGACGCCTCCTAGAACAACAAATCCCGGCACGAGACAGCCACCGTCGCCGCCGCAGTCCCCTCCGGAACGGAGGGGCAATAACGGAACAGTCCCATCCCCCGCGGTGCCCCTATGCCTGCCTGCTCGGATCCCCCCCACGTCCCGTTGAATCCGTCCCATCCAATCCAACCAGCCCGCATGTCGCCGCTGCGCTCTCTCTCCTACGGACCCACCACGCCGCCCTGCACCTGCCCGTCCGCAAGCCGGCGGCCGCCCACGTGGCCGCCGCGCGCACGGGCGCCGCGCTGTCCGGTGTTTGGACACGGGGACGCTCGGGCGGCTCGGGGAAGAAAGGCATCCGAGGGCGGAGCACGAGGAGACTTTGCGGCCCGCCACGTCGGACTCGAGGGGCGCCAAAGGGCCCTCACATGTCAGGGAGGAGGACGTGGGTGGCGCAGGGGCCGATGGGGCCCACGTGACCGCGGGTGGTGGAGCTGGTGGGTGCCATCGTGGCCGCGGGAATATAGAATGGTGGCGGGAAGGCGACGACACCGTGCGGGTGCGGCCTCTGACGATGCCGCATGGGGCACTGTAATTTTTGGCAGGAGGACCGGCACTGTGATCTCTGCGATGGAACAGTCGAGGCTCGTGCGGTTCAAATTTTAAACCCAGTGGCGCAAAGCTAACAGTAACATCACGCCCGAGGTTAATCTCGTGCAAATGCACCGTACCAATCCATGCTTATCCGTAACGAGCCGTTCAGGTACACACCGGCGGTAGAATTTTATTTTTCACTTGGATCGTGTACGCGCACTCATGATGGGGGTAGACAGATTGCTGTAAATTTAGTGTAATGCTAGTTGGTCAGAAGTAATGATCTTGGATGCGAGAAGGATCCAGCTGCTCGACCGCTCAAGAAGGGAATACGATGTAGCTCGATTAAGTGATGCTTGTCGGACGCTGTGTATTTTACTGTGGATTCTCTCCCGATCCATGTGACCTGTCCACTGTCCTGCTCGACGGTCTATGCCTGATCCATCCTTGGCCGCTCGGTGCCGAGACAGGTACGGTATCATTAGCGTGTGATCGCGTTTCGCTCCGTGATCATAGGCGTGGATCGGTCAAGCGTACCTACATGCTTTGCCTGGCCAGCTTGGGGGCAGTTCGATTGGATCATGATCGCCCCCCTTGCCTTGCTAAAGCGTCGACAGGGTTGTTAGATCGTGTAGGGTACTACTCTACGGAGTGGTAGTTAAGAAGAAATGAAGGGAAAGAGAGTGTAAACAAGACTAGTCATTGATTCTTGGAGAGTACTTGCCTGTGTCAATGATGGATCAGTATGCTTGTTTACGCCTTCTTTGGATACCGGTATCGGTGATGAACATGCATGGTCAGCATCCAAGGCAGCTTGCATCGCACATCACTGATGCCGACCACACCGGCACATGGCCCGACCGAAAATCTCTCGAGAGTAGAGGTTCGACCAATGAGGATGTAGTTCTTGACAGTAGTAGCTTTAATAATTTTAGCTACCTGCTGAATTCGGTCCTGTATATATGAGTCATCTTTGCAATAAAATAAATAAAAACATTTCCACTGTAGGAACCCAGATAAGCTAAGTTTTTTTAGTATCACACAGTATAGCTAACCGCCCATCATCACTGTAGGAATTGTGGCCACGTCGGCCCAGAACCTTGTTTCGGCTCATTTTTCCTGGTTTTGGAAATGTGGGCCGAATTCAGCCCAATCGTTGGTGGAGGTCGCGCCGTACCGTCTCGCCGCCGTCTTCCGCACCACGGCCAGAACGCGCATCCCCTTCCGTCTCGCCGGAGCGAGCCGCGCGGCACGGCACGCCACCTCGACGCAGCTCAAGCCCAAGTCCAAACCCATTCCAAACCCCCCCAGATTCCCTCCACAAAATTTACGAAACCACAGCTCTCCCGCCAATAACCCGTCCATTTCGATTGCCATTTCTCTCCCACAAATCCGTCGCCTCCGTTCCCCAGATCGAGCTCCGCAGCCGAGGAGCCAAACCCTAGCTCCCGCCGCCTCGCCTCGCCTCGCCTCCGCCGGGATGGACTTCACCGCGCCCTCCTTCTCGCTGCACTTCGATTCGGATGACGACGACCCCGCTCCCCCGGCCGGGAGCGACCGCCGCGAGCGCGAGCAGGCGCGGGGCTCTGCGCCCCCCGACCCGCCGTCGTTCTCGCTCGGGATCGACTTCGACGACGACGTCGAGGAGGAGCCCCAGCTCCCCGCGGGAGGCCGTCGGGAGGAGCGAGCGCGGGGATCTGCGGCCCCCGACCCGCCCTCATTCTCGCTAGGGATCGACTTCGACGACGACGTCGAGGAGGAGCCTCAGCTCCCCGCGGGAGGCCGTCGGGAGGAGCGGGCGCGGGGCTCCGCGGTCCCCGACCCGCCCTCGTTCTCCCTAGGGATCGACTTCGACGACGACGGTGATGTCCCCGCCGGTGGACAGCGCCACGAGCAGGCGCGGCCCCGGGTGGCGCCCCGAGCTCCCACTTCGGCCAGTGCTGAAGATGAGGATGACGACTTTGTCCTCACGGGTAGCAAGCTGCCGCTACCACCGCCGGAGACAAATCGATTCAAGCGGCTGCGGAAGGGCCCTGCGCCTGCGCCAGCCCATCAGGCGCCAGCTCTGCAGGTGCGGCGCTTTGAGGCGCCCGACGCACCCTCTTTCTCCTTGGGCATCAGCGACGACGACGAGTTCCTCCCTGCCGACCAGCATCACAAGCAGCCGAGACCAGCGGATATGCCTCGTGCTCCCTCGTCATTCAGTCTAGAAGATGTGGACGGTGACGACTTCGTCGCTGGTTACCGAAGGCCAGAGTCAGCCCGGCGTAAAACAACTCCGCTTAAGAGACTGCGGAAGGGCCCCATGCCACCATATCTAGCGCCACCACTGCCTCCTCTCAAAATGCCAGGACCACCAACGGCAGAAGTGTCTCCAATGATGAGTGAAAATGCAGAAATTGGAGCAGTTCTGACCGGGAGCTTAGAAGATGAGATCGAAGATTGGACAACGGACGAGGACCGACCGGTGCGAGGTGAGCGCCTGATCTGTACACTTATCCCAGCATTTAGTATTTTGCATTCATTTCTGTTATCGATGTCTGCCTATAATTCCACATCTAGGATGCAGCCATGCCAATATATATCGGGGAATTATTTTTATTGTATGTCAGAAATATTTTTAATTGACTTCATTGGGGCTAGTTACTCAGCTTGTCTAGAAAACTGAAGGAGTACATGGAATGCAGCTAATTCCTTTAACAACGCATTGCAGCTCAGAGTTGGCAGCCGTCCAGCAGGCTGCAACATTATAGAGATAAAAAGTGTGAACAGACCACTCAGTACAGTATCCAAATTAAATTTGGATAAATCTAAAATATCTTTTCTTTTATGAACTAGATTCAGACATGCAAAATAACTTTAATCTCCCCAACTTGTATTGTGCACAAGTCATGCCTTCAAATCTTTTGCAGTCGTTGCTTGATCGCTCAAACTACCCCCAATGTCAAATCCCAGTCTCACCTCCTGAGCAGATATTTCCCCTGCAATGAAATAATAGTTTTGCAAGTTACTTCTGCTGGACAATGACTAAAGCCCCTTCAATTGCCATCTTACTTTGTGTTGGATAAAGGCTCCAACAAATAGCTGCTAGACCATATAACACACTCTTATTAATGTTTGTCTCGTTTTACAGTTTTTACTTAGTCATTCATTGACTGTCATTGGTAGAGAGATATGTTCTTGCTGCAGGTTTACTGCATCTCTGGCAACACCCAAATCTTGCCATTAACAGTAAAACAAAATCAGTAGCTTTCACTTATGACCTGTCCATGATATACATAATTATTGCCCATCCATGACCCTTTAGGCACTTATGGGAACTCATTAATCTGTGCTGGATCTTTAAATCAAATTGAGTGGACAATGCAACATTAGCCTTGATTTGTGCAGTTTTGTCTTATAATTTTGTGTTTGATTTTATTTTTGTTATACTTCTTTTGTCTTCTGTAGAAATATGCATGGCTGATGGATTATGGATCTTAGTCCATAGCTGGTTACTCTGTTATAATTTTTTAGGGTTGTTCTTTTTTCTTGTGTGGAATATCATTGTGTTCTCCTTTTTACTTGCAGATGTGCCACCATCTGTTGGTAGTTGCAGCACTTCCAGTAACTCAAAAATCTCTCTGCTTAACCGTGGTGTCCTTGCTCAGTCAGCAACCAAAGCAAATACATCAAAATTTACACAGACACCAAATTGTTCCGCTTCAAAATCTTTGGAAGAAAGCTGTACAAAGAAACTACTTCCTAAGATAACAATAAGCCCAATGAGGAAAATTTATTTGCTTGACTCTGACACTGATGCAGATGATGAACTGAATCATAATAAAGCAAAGAAGCCAGTTAGTCCTGTTAAAAAAAGACAAGAATCGATGCACAAATATATGCAGGAAAAGCCTACCTTTCAGGAAAACAAGAAGCCCCAAGGGAACACTACTGTGCAGAAGAGCGAAGCTGTGATGAATAACAATTGGGCAACACCTGCCTTTGATGAGTTCTGCAATGAATACTTCAAATCTATGAAAGATGCAGGATCTTCTCGGCAGAAAGAAGGCAATAGTTTTTGTAGCTCCAAGGTTTCTGAACCCAAATACTCTGATGAGATGGAAGGTCATTTCCAGCAACAAAGCACTTCAAGTGGAGGTGTACTAGATGACAACATGGACGGTCATCCTCCTGCTATGAATTATTTCTTCCACCATGACCCAATGGTGCGTGAGCTAGTCCGCCATAGGCTGCCGCATTTCTTTCCCATTGGAGCAGGAAGTACAAGAGAAAATGGGCAAAGCAGAGGAGAAAGTCTCAGCTGCAGGTGCACATCTTGATCATAGCTGTTTAGTCCTGGGTAATGTCATTTGTACTGGCTTCTAACTTTTTTTTTTTGTCTTAATGCAGGGGGCAGTTCCGCTCAAGTGCAGCTGCAAATGATGAGTGGGTGACACCTAGAAGGATCCCAGTTCCAACAGATGTTGGTAAAAGAAGGGTGCATGCCAATGGAAGTCAATCTGGCTCTGGCCATTGGTTTACTAATGACAGCGGGAGGAAGGTAAAGCTGCATTTCCAGAATTCCAGTTCACTTCTTAAACTTTTAGATAATAGAAAGTTGTTTGGTCATTTTATGCTAATTCACTGTCTATGCATATTATTTTTTTAGAAAGTGTCAATGCATATTAGTTTTCATTTCACTGTTTTTCAAGATCGTTCTTTTGTCATCTTCTTGAAGAAACCAGACCTAATTTGCTTCGTTGGATTGGGGCTGCAGGTTTATGTCTCAAAAAATGGGCAGGAGTTGACTGGCCGAGATGCCTATCGACAATATAAAAAGGTGATGGAATACCCATCTTTTCCTGTGATTTGTCCCTTTTATTCATGTCAGACGAACTGGCACTAGGAACAGACTTGCCGAAATTTAAATATTCACTGCTTATAACTATCAGCTGTGTCTACTTTACCTGCGAAGATAAATTATTAGGAATGCACTTGGCATGATTGTGTCCATCTATATGGTCATTTTCTTAGGATCTTTTAAAAGATGATAATGTCAAAACTGATGATACCTTCAGAGTAGAAAATTGTATTAGCGAGGCAAAAGAAAACATGTTCCTTTTATTACATTTGCTAACACTGTCTACATGTGCTTTACAGGAAAGCGGCAAGGGATTCAGCAGGTACAAGAAGAAAGGTTCATCTGGAGCCAAACGGGGCGCTAAAGTGAAAGTTGAAGCTGCAGCGAAGCAAGGTTCATCTGGAACCAAACGAGGTGCTGCTAAAGTAAAAATTGAAACTGCAGCAAAGCAAGGCACAAGTAGAGCAAAAAGGAAGCGGTGAGAGGTGTGTCTGCTTGCCCAGCGTCATACCGGATAGGATTCTGTAGTTAGTTTTTGCCTTATGTGTTTCACTTCATAGCTGATTTGTTGATACAACATACAATAAGCTCCGATTGCTCTTGATTTTCTTTCATGTCAGGAGGCACACATATACATCAATACATGGTTCTCTTGTGTGCTTGTAAATATTGTTAGCTCTTGCTGCTGTACTATTCTATTGTTAGGTGCCAAGGATGAAGGTTCCACATGCAGAAGGATGGCACGCACCACTGGATGTATAAACCATAATTACACGCTTGTAGCATTCATCAAGTAAAGATTTTATGGTATGCATGTGTTGAGACGTTTGACAATTCATGATGAATAGGCATACCATATCCATTTGCCACTTCGTCTCGGTTGTATCTGGTTGCTTTCATGTGTGCATCTTGGTTTTTCTAGTATTGCCTGAAATTTATTTGGGGGCAGCATCTTCTATATCCTTTCAAATTTTCAAACTTCCATATATTTCTGCCTCTGAAGGGCTAGTTTGCCGAGCACAGCTGTTGCTGGAGCTGTTTTGCAAAATTGCAAGACCTGGGCGCCTCAAGTTTCTAATGCTGTTTTGATTGTGTAAACTTCTGTATGATTTTACGTAGTTATATGGATCTTTGTTGGCTATGGTTGTGGTTTCAAATTCTGACCCGGCTGTGCCGCTTGCGGGCAGGATCAACCTGAAACTGAGCATGCATATAGACTGTCGACTATCTAAATTCATCTTGTGTAGTTGTGTGCCATGCTTCTTCTTTTTTTTTTTTGTGAAGTGTAAATTGGGTGGGTGGCCGTGCACGGTGGCTCTGAACATTTGAAACATACTACTCCGTACTGCACACTCTGAACAACATGTCATCTGGACGCTACTAACTTGCCGGCGGAATCGGCGCTCGCAGGCCCCACCCTGCTCGACGACGGCGACAAGCCGACAGCTCCGTGACGAGGCCGTTCAGAGAACTGCGGTGGAGAGACGGAGTCGGTAGGGACGCAGCAGGAGAGATCCAGAGAAATGAGGAGTGGCGAGATCCGGTGGAGCGGAAGCCAGCTCGCCGCGACAAGCAGCCGTCGTCGTCCCCGGAGCGGAAGGGGAAGAGAGCCCCGAAGCAATCGAGCCGGCAAAAGGGGGGTATTTGCAAAATAATAGGGAGGTTTGTGCAATTATTTGGATCGCGATTATTAATCGCGATCCAACTTAGAGGGGTATATGTAAATATCCGGATCGCGATTATTAATCGCGATACAGTTTAGGGGGTTTTACGAAAATATTTGGATCACGATTAATAGTTGCGATCCATTTTAGGGGGCTTTATGTAAAACTTTCTCTGACCCGCCGTGGCCTCGATGGCCGGCCATGGCGGCTCCGGTGGTCACCCGAGCCCGCCTACTGGCCCCTCCTCTGCGCGCAGACCGCATCCGTGCCCCGCCTGACTGAGATTTCCTTTCTTCATGTCGTGAGCCCGCGCCCCCGAACGCGAATAAGGTTGGACACGAGAAAGAGAGAGGAAGAAGGGCCGACGCCGCGGCGGCCATGGAGCTCCAGTGCTGCGCAGCGCAGCCAACGGCGGCCGTGCGAACGTCACCAGCTCTTTTCCTGTCGCTCCTCGTCTTTGTGGCGGAGGGAAGCTGCGGCGCCGGCGGATGGCATCAGCGAGACATCGACTCCCGGAATCTGAAGCTGGTGAAGATTTCGCACTTTCGCTGAGAGCGATAACAATCTGAATTACCTTTTCCCTACTATCAAATGGTGCCTGCGCCAATGGGAGTTCGTGAAAGCCTGCGCCGTTTTGTTTCCAATCGGGGGCTCAACTTGAAACAGAGCATGCATGTCGACTGCATCCAATCCCGTGCAGCGTCAGGTTTTGAGGAGTGTGAACGTGGGATGTGTGTTACGTGTAGTATCGTGCAGATCGACCACTGAAGTGTGAAATGGTTTCTGAAGTTGCTATTTTCAGGTTGTATGTTACAGTATACTTGAATAAACAGAACGGGTGTACTGTCAGCTTTGGGTTTCAGCCAACAATTGCAAAACGAAATCTTATCACCCATCACATCAAAAGAGAATCTTAGATGCATGGAGTATTAAATGTAGACGAAGAAGTTGAAAAGTTACATAGATAGACTGGAAATCGCGAGACGAATATAATGAGCCTACTTAATCCATGATTTGCAACAGTAACGCTACAGTACCATCCGCTAATTATGAATTAATTACCCTCTAATTACCGTCGTTAGATTCGTCTCGAGATTTCCAACCTATCCATATAACTTTTCACCTTTTTCGTCTACATTTACTACTCCTAAATCGGTAAAATCAAAACCCGAAATCTTTCCACCGAAATCTTTTCGGGAACTAAACACGGCCTCTGTAGAATCTATTTGGGTTTCAGAGATGAGCACTATCTTCACTTCCTCATTCATGTACCGACTTGAAACGTATGCATCTATTGCTGCTGATTGGTGTGATTAATTCAAAATGGCAACGATTGACGCTTACAGCTCTGCAGAAATATGAAACATCGTCAAGTCTGAAAGCTGCAGTTGACGTTCTGTATAGCTTGATATTTGGATACTACCTGCACAGCAAATCTGAAATTCTTAGCAACACTCGGCATGGAAATATCAAGTTCTGACTCTAGAGATGTAGTTCAAAACATGAAGCATCTGGAATTTGTTTGGGTTTACCTTCTGACAGCCGGGGAGAAAGCACCGCGATTGAGGTAGTTGTGTGAATTTTTTTTAAAAAAAATATAGTTGTTGTGAAATTCTTGGGTGTGATGAATGATGAAACAACCTGGGAAGCAGAGAAAGTCTTACTGTTTCATTTCATCCTCGTTACTAGCCCAGCAGCCAGTCGCATAATCAATCGGCGTGTCTCGATTCAGGTCCTCTGGATCTGAGCAAAGTTGAAGAGAGAAAGGACGTGGCAAGAAAATTCAGAAACACACTGAACTGATGTCCTGTACCTCATGCCTGATCAGTAAGGATTCAGTGTTGGTTGGCAACATCATCAGAACTTCAGGATTGCTGATTGGCACGCACGCATCCTCGGTTGCTGAGTTTGACACGAATTCGATGGTGTGATCCTCGTCCATGGTGTGACTTTTGTGCAGTAACTTTGAGAGCCACGCACACGTCTCCCGTCGTCCTCGTCCATGGTGTGATCCTCCCCCGCCGTCGTCAATAAGAGCCGCCACAGGTAGCACGGGTAGGAAGTGCCGGACTGCATGGTCGCCAGAGCGCCGCCGTGCCGGGCCCGGGCTGCCGACGCAGACTCGTGTTCCTTCCCTCCCGCGCGCCCGGCACCCACCCCCTATTGCCCGTTTGCCATGCCATCCCATCGGAATCGCCTTCGCGCCACGGCGACGATGACCGCGCGCGACGGCGAGCCGTTCAATAGCCGTGTGCCCCGTGCCCGCCGCACCGTGCACATCGCGCCACGACCGCATCACCCTGACACCCATGTGGAGACATTGATCCTGGCGCGCGGGAAGGGAAGGCGGCAACGTCCTAGCAACATGAGAGCTCGACCTCAAGAACATTAGAATCGCCACGAGCCGCAGTCGGCGCCGCCACCGTACCGCCGCCGGCCTCGTTCCGTGCCAAGGGGAAGGTCGCCAACTTCTTCGCGGTCAACGTCGGTGTCTTGCACAGTTTCACTGGCGAACGGAGGCCTGACCGACTGGTCAGGTGCTCTCAGAAGCGCCCTGCCTTGCCGGCCGGGGTTCGAACCCCTTCGGGGACGAATTTCCGGTTGTGCAGTGCAGGCTAAAAAAATTCCCTCGCTAGCCAGTGAAGGTAGTGTTCGGGGGGTTTTCTCGGCCGGAAAGCCGTGAGTCGTTCCCTCTTAATGAAATACGGTGGGGCCATCAAACCCCTCCGGTCGAGTTTTTTTTGCACAGTTTCACCGGACTCCACGTCGTTTAAGTCGCGGCGCCGTGCCAAGCCGTGCTCCGCCTGATCTCCCTAGCTCGCCGCCCTTCCCTCCTGCACGCCCAGCGCCCACGCTACAGCCTTGTTGCCAACCACCAAATCGCATCCGCGCCACGGCTGCAGGCTGCACGCTGGCCAGGCAGTGCTGTGTTCACCATGACATCCCAGTGCAGTGCTGTTCGCGGCAGAGAGCACTCGGGAGCTTTGCCGTTCGACCACACCGCGAGCCCGTGCCCGTAGCCGTCGCGCGCGCAACTAGCCGGGAACGTTCACCGTCGTTGCCTCCCTGGTGGCCTGGTACCGACCGTGTCTCGCAAACGCCGGTGGCGACCGCGCCGAGGTGTGGATGCCTGGACGGTGGGTCGTTCCCCGACCAGGGGGGTGGACGGTATTTCATTTACCGTCCACCCCCAGAGCGTTGCTAGCCGTCAGATCGGCAACCAATGGCAGGATGCGACCCAAGGAAGGTAGGATGCTGGCGCGTCTTGTCGTGTGGGCCTGAAAGCCCAAGATGTAGTTCGGGCCCGGTTTGTTTCCCCGCTCCGAGAAACGCACCGCGCATCCGGCCGACCGCGCTCCACGACGACGAGGAGGTTCTTCTTCTCCACCGTCCGGCCTGAACTGAAACTCCGGCAAACAATTTTCTGTGCGACACGTGGACCTCCGGCAGAGAAATCGTGCTTAGATGTCCTGCAGAGACGTGGGATTGTGTGTTGACATTGATCGTGCACTTCGATCACTGAAATTGTGGGTAAAATTGCATGTTTTCAGGTTGGTATATGCTACACGCCTACAGTATACTTGGTCAAATAGAACATTGTAGTGTCAGTTTTAGTTTCGGTTTCCTTAATCTGTTTGGGTTTCAGAGATGAACAAGACGGAGCGTTTTCATTTCATTACAGTAACACCGTAACAGACATGAGCATGCTCTGCACCTGCACGCAGAGTTATACGTCCCAATTTCATTTTTTTTTAATTTCTTCGTCCACAAATCACATTAGAACCATAATTATCGTATGGTGCTGACGAGAACCATTTGCTACCTCCATCTGCCATGAAATACCGACCATCTCAGATGCTCAGGCACAAAATTGTCATTTTAATTTCCCCCTCTATGAAGTATATTAGAGTCCGAAATTTCATACCATGCTGCGGAGATTTATTTCCAGTAGCCACAACTTTTTTTTCCAGATTTTTTCGAGTCTGTAGCTCCGGCAAAACAATCGTGAATTGGGATGCATATCATAGGTTGGACGGTATCTCAAATACCATCTACCGAGGACTATGATTTCTTTTTTTTTAAGTTATCCTTCCACACAGAGTGTTATGCTCTGAATTTTTGTGCCAAGCTGTCGCGATGCGTTTTCAGTACCCATGAATTTTATCCGAAAAATTAGCGTGCCTTTGGCATCGGTGAATTGAGGACGGATCGTGATTAAGGGGTGGACGGTATTTGAAATAGCGTCCACCCCGGGCTGCGATTTCTCCTTTTCGATTCAACCTCTATACAGCATGCAAGGGTCTGCAATCTTGCGTCATGGTACGGTAATGCACTGTTAGCGTTCATGAAATTTCTCAGAATTTTAGCTTGCTTCTAGCACCGGCAATTTGGAGGAGGATCGGGATACGAGGTGGACGGTATTTGACAATTTGGGGGAGGATCGGGATCCGGGGTGGACGGTATTTCAAATACCGTCCACCCCCCTCATCCCCTCCCGCTGCCCGTGGTTCCTTTCTCCCTCCGTAGACATGGCAACCTGCCCGCCCAAAGCACAACCACTGGCTTCCACAGCGAAGTGCACTGCGCGTTATGTTAGCCACGTGTTCAGCTATCGATCAATGGCGGTTCGAGGGTTTCGAAAAGCGACTCCAGCTCGTGTTTTCCGCTGCCGAGCTTCGGCGGCGCGCGCGCTCCGGGAAGCTCTGGATGCCGCGCACTGCGCCGTGGTGTCGGCGGCGGGGAACGCGGCGCTCGATGCGAACGTGCTGCCAGAGTCGAGCATGTTCGTGCACCCGTCCCGCGCCGTCCGCAAGACGTACGTGCGGCACCACGCGGCTGCTCCGCGCCACCGCCGGCGAGCTCGGCCTCGCGCTCCGGTACCTCTTCCCCGAGGCGCAGCCGTTCCCTCACGCCGACGAGGTGCGGTTCGTTGACGACGGCACGACGCCTCCGTCCACCGTGATTCCGCCGCCGCCGCACGCGTGCATGACGGAGCTGGACCGCACGCCACCATGGACACCGGCCACGCCCGGCGCGCCACCGCCGCCGACCTCGTTCCGTTCCAAGGGGGAGGTTGCAGGACGATCACGAATTCAGATCGCTACAGGACCTCGGGCCTCCGCGTTCCGGCTCCTCAGGATCTGCGGCCGGGTTGTTTCGGCCGCCACCTGCCAAGTTGCCCGGCTGGTGGCCGCGAGTCCTGCTTAATCACCCGGCTTCGTCGTCAACATCGGCATCTTCTACCACTACCAGCCTCCACGTCGTTTAAGCCCCGGCGCCCCGCCGAGCCGTGCTCCGCCAGTCCGCCTGCTCCCTCGCCCTTTCCTTCCATGCGCCCGGTGCATCGTGGCCTACGGGCCACAGCCGCATCTCCCTGGCACCGACGTGAGAAGATGATCGCCGTCGCGCGCGCAACTCGCCGGGACGAGCCTTCGTCGTTTAAGCCCCGGTACCGGTCCGTGTCCGTGCCTCGCGAACGGCGGCGACCGCGGCGAGGGGTGGATGCCTGGACGGTGTCACGTTCAACGACCAGGGGGGTGGACGGTATTTCATTTACCGTCCACCCCTGGGTTCGTCCCAGACGTCAGATCGACAACCAGCGGTGGGATGCGACCCAAGGAAGGCAAGAATATGCCGGTGCGCCCTGTCATATGGGCTTGAAAGCCCAAGAACAGCCCACTTAGTAGCCTGCCTGATTGTTTTCTTCACTCCGACAAACAAAAAAGGCGATCTGGCCCAAGAACTGAACTGTCCTTCAGCGCGCTCACTCGACGTGGTTCTTCTCCACCGTTCTGTTCTGAACTGAAAGTCTGAAACGCCGGCGGACGACTCGACAGGGCTCTGCTGCTGCACTGGACTGCCGACGAGGTGGTCCATGCTCTGAAGAGGCGTCGTCATTGAAGCAGTCTGCCATGCGATCAGACTTCGTGAAATGTAAACATAAGATAAATATGTTGTGAGCCTACCCCAATTTGCTTGGAATTAGAAGGCTATGTGTTGTTGTAACTTGTAAACATAAGATATGTCAATGCTAGTTTAGCAGCCAGTCACAGAGTCATCTCTTGACCATTCTATTGTCAAAGCTAACAGTTCTCTTGGCCATTCCATTGTCAAAGCAGCCTGTCACCGAGTCGATCGATGAGCCAACAGGTTGTGGAAATAATATGACACGAAAGATCAGAGAACAAACTGCTCTACAGTTCTAAGCATCATGGCTGATCAGTAAGTACCCATTGTTGACTCCACCATCAGTCCATCAGAAGTTCAGTACTCCGTATTGTTGATTACATACTCAGGCACGCATGCGTTCTCGGCTGCTGCCTGCTGAGCTTGGAATAAAATTGATAAACTTTGTGCCTTACTAAATTGGTGCAGGCTTGTGCAAAAATATTTTCTCAGTGGCCATACATCGAAGTGGGACAACAACAGGTAAGTGCTCAATAGATATGAACCTGATGCGTATGTTTGCTCTTAATACCCAAGAGTTTTCGACAGATTTTTGCGCGTCCATAGCTCCGGGAAATGGGCGCGAATCGGATTCAAAGGTCCTTGCAAACCAGTTTCATCTCATTTTCCTTTCTCCCTCTCTTGGTCAGGACACTCGCCGAGGCACTATACTATCAGTCCAGTCTCCGTGATTGAATCCAGAATTTGTCCGCGTCTCTGCCCCCAGAGATAAGTGATCTACCGCGTGAGGCGTGACCATTTTTTGGGTCACCAATATCAGAAGCAAAGCAACGATGGAATGGAGGTGCCGTGCCGGACTGCATGATGGCCGCCGCTCGCCGGAGCGCCGTGCCGGGCTGCCTCTGCGCTAAACTGCGATGGCGCTTTCCTCCCGCGCGCCCGGCTCCCACACAATTGCCCTTTTGCCATCCGGGTCGCGTTCGCCGCCACGGCCGCGTCGCTCTGACACACGTGAGGCGACGATCGCTTCGAGCGCTGAGCTCTCTGGAACCATCTCCGTCCTTGCCTCCCTGTCCTGGTACCGGAACGTGCGTTGCCCGACCTGGGGGTGGACGGTATTTCATTTACCGTCCACCCCCTGGGCTCTCGCGAGCCGTCGGATCGACAACGAGTGGGCAGGATGCGACCAGATAAAGTCTGGCGCGTCGTACTTCATGGGCTCGAAAGCCCAAGAAGCAGCCCAATTAGTTACCTGGGCCCGATTGTTTCCTTCGGCCAAAGAACTGAACTGTCTCGACGAGGTTCGTCTTCTTCCCCGTCACCGGCCTCGAAATGTTCATCAGCTGCCGCGCTGACGACGAGTTGGTCCATGCTATGATCTATATAACGTATCCATGCTATGATCTCCCCCTTTAAATTTCTCCGTCTATACAACGTATCCGGTTATAAAATTTCGTACCATGCTGCTGATATTCACTCCCAGAACGCATGAATTTACTCAAGATTTTAGAACGTCCGTGACTCCGGCCAAAAAATCACGAACTGGGATTCATAGGGTGGACAGTGTTTCAAACACCGTCCACCCAGGAATGGGATTTTACGTTTTCAATTCTCCCTACACACAGCGTGTGCTCTTCTGAAATTTTGTGACATGCTACGGAGATCCATTTTCAATGCCCATGATTTTTCTTGGAATTTTATCACTCCTTTGGCACCGGTAATTTTGGGGCGGATCGAGATTTAGGGGTGGACGGTAATTGAAATACCGCCCACCCCCTCCCTTCATACAGAGCAGTTCCATCCTTCTCGTCTCTCCACTGAGGCGTCCACCGTCCAGGTACGTCGGACGTGAAGAGTGTGCCGTCCAAGAAGGAGATGGAATCATATCTATCGCGTTCATCAGCAACCTGCCATTGACGGCTCAGGCTTTGCTGTCAGTGATGCTTCTTTGGCTGGGTACAAATCTGGGCGAAGCAGAGAAACTCTTGCAGTCTCTTTCAGTACTTGCGCACGGGTCGTCTCTTGGCCATTGCATTGCATTATCAATGCTAGTTCATTCATTTCGTTAAAAAAAAATGCTAGTTCATTCAGCGTTGAAGAGCAAACTGCACCACCGTACTTTCAGCGTTGGCTACCATCAGAATTCAGAACAGTCGATTACAGGCTTAATCAGGCAGCAGGCACGAATGAACCCGATGAGCTCAATGCCCTAGTGACTTGACTTCGTGCAGATCTGTGCGTCAGCATTTGGTCAGCGGCCACCAGCCATCGAAGTGTCTGGCAACTAGAGCACTAGGCATGAGCATTTGCTCTACCCCTTCCAGCAGAGTTACCCGCCCTGAAATTTGTCATTTTAATTTCTCCCCCTATGCAGCATATCAGAACCTCAAATTTCGTAAGTCACTGCGGATATTCACTCCCTATATCCAAGAATCTTCTCCCGATTTTTCAGCTTATGTGACTCCGGCAAATAATCGCGAACTGGGATTCATAGGGTGGACGGTATTTGAAATACCGTCCACCCCGGGACTCAACTTCTCCTTTTCGATTCTCCCTCTACACAGCGTGCGAGAGTCTGAAATTTTGCAGAATGCTGCGCAGATGCGTTGTCAGTGCTCAAGAATTTTCTTACAATTTTAGCGTGCCTATAGTTCCGGAAATTTGTGGGCGGATCAAGATCAAGGGGCGGACGGTATTTGAAATACCGTCCACCCTCCCCCAAGGTCGCGGTTCCTATGCCGTGCAGTGCGCCGTGGTGTCGGCGGCGGGGAACGCGGCGCTCGACGCGTACGTGCTGTCGAAGTCGATCCCGTTCGTCTACCCGTCCCGCGCCGTCCTCAAGACGTGCGGCACTACGCGGCTGCTCCACGCCACCGCCGGTGAGCTCGTCCTCGCGCTCCGGCTCGTACATCTTCCCCGAGGCGCAGCCGTTCCCGCACGCCGACTTCGCCGACGAGGTGCGGTTCCTTCACGCCGCCGTGTCCCGGCCGGCCTCCGCTTCCGCGCACTCCACCGTGATGCTGCTGCCGCTGCCGCATGGGTACAGTCGGCCTATGACTACGGCGCGGCGCCGTTGAGGTGCGCATGATAGAGCTGGCCCGCACGCTGGCGAGGCAGCTGTACCGGACCCCCGGCGACGTCGGCCGGAGTGCTGGACCAGACAGGCAGCCACGCCGCCGGCGACGCGATGACGGCGGCGTCGTGAACCCGCGCGCGCTCGCCATGGGGACGGGTACGCGTTCTTACCCAGCGGCTAGTCGATGGACGCGCTGGACGGCGAGCGGTACGCCACCGTGAACGACACCCTCGAGGACGGGCACAGCTACGCCAGCTACGAGTGCGACGGCCGTCGGCAAGGCCGTCACCGCGTTTCGCCCGGGCATGGTGTCTGTCTCGGTCTGCTACGGCGGCACCAGCCATGACCGTGACGTACCAAACGTTCACCCGAATGCCCGCTTCACTCGACATGGTCTATTGCAGTTAATTGGTGTGATTAATTCAAATGGCAACGATTCGCGCATACAGCTCTGCAGAAATGTGCAACATCGTCAAGCAGTCTGAAAGCTGCACTTCACGTTCTGTATGGCTGGCCTGACATGTGGACACTACATGCATGGTAATTCTGAATTTCTTAGCAACAACATTATTCGGCATGGAAATCTCAAGTTCTGGCTCTAGCGAAGTATCTCAAAACATGAAGCATCTGCAGTTTCTTTGGGTTTCGCCTGTGACAGCCGGGGAGAGGACACCGTGATTGAGGTCGTTCTTCTATTCTTGGGTGTGATGAATGATGACACTCTCACGAGGGAGAGGAACCTAGGAAGCAGAGAAAGTCTTACATTTCCATTTTAAGCCCCGGCGGCCGGCGCCCCGCCAAGCCATGCTCCGGCCGCCTGCTTCCCTCGCCGCAGAGCCCGGCGCCCACGCTATTGCCTGTTTGCCATCCACCAAATCGCATCCGCGCCGTGGCTGCAGGCTGCACGCCGGCCAGACTCCCCCGTGCAATGGTGTTCGCGCCGGCGAGCCCGTGACCGCCGTCGCACCGAGCGCATCGTGGCTCACGGGCCACCGGCCACGGACGCATCGCTCTGACACCCACGTGAGACGGCGGCCGCCATCGCTCGCGCAACTCGGAGGGAATGGTCGCCGCCATTGCCGCCAGAGACAGCGGCGAGGGGGGTGGACGGTGGCTCGTCCCCTACCAGGGGGTGGACGGTATTTCATTTACCGTCCACCCCCTAGGATCGCGCGCGCCTTCAGATCGGCAACGAATGGCAGGATCTGACCCGAGAAAGGCATGTGCGTCGAATCGTGTGGGCTTGAAAGCCCAAGAAGCATCCCGGTGAATTAGTAGATAGGGCCCGATCGTTTCCTCGCTCCGACAACCGACGAACGCCTCCGGCCCAAGAAATTCCTTCGACGGCGCTCGACGGGGTTCTTCTTCTCCACCGTCCGGTCTGGACTGAAACTCCGGCGGATGACTCGCTAGGGTTTCTTCCTCCAATCTTCACCGTCGCCTGCCTCGACAGATCGACATCTTTGCCAGCCGCCGCCCTCCGCACTGCAGACGAGGTTCTCCAAGGGATCAGGGATGACGACATTGGGGCAGTCCATTGTCCATGAAATCCTAGAACTCGTGCTCAGATGCCCTTCTCCTGCAGAGACCTGGGATTGTGTGTTGGCATTGATCGTGCAAATCGATCACTTGAATTGTGCGTAAATTTTCCATTTTCAGGTTGTATGCTACAAGCCTGCAATATACGGAGTACTTGGTCAAATAGAACAGTGTAGTGTCAGCTTTAGTTTCGGTTTCCATATAACCTGTTTGGGATTCAGAGATGAACAAGATGGGGCGTTTTCATTTCATTATAGTCACTTCCTCAGCCACCGGCACACTAGGAACATTTACTGCTGTTGGGTACTTGGGTGTCAATGATTCAAAAGAGCAACACTCGTTCACGATGCGTTTACAACTCTGCAGAAATGTGCAACATCATCTGTGTCTGAAAGATGCACTTCACGTTCTGAATAGCCAAGTCTAGAGAGGCAGTTCAAAACATGAAGCATCTGTAACTTCCTGAGTTTACCTCATGACTGCCAGGGGAAAACACCATGACTGAGATAGTTCTTCAGTTCTGAGTAGTGATGAATGATAATACTCTCGCAAGGGAGAGAGGACATGGGAGGAAGAGAGAGACTTTTTCGTCGTCGTTACTAGTCCAGCAGCCAATCGCTTCCCAGGTCAGATATTCATCCGTTAATTTGGACATCCTTTTCACTTATTGAAGAGAGGAAGAACATACAAGAAAATTCAGAAACACACTGAATACGTCAAGCCTGATCACTTTGATCAGTAAGGATTCAGTGTTGCCTCTGAAAGACTGAAACACCGTACACCTCGTACTGTGATTTCTCTTTTTTAATTCTTCCTCCACACAGCATGCGTGGCTCTGAAATTTGGTGCCGTGCTGCGTAGATCTTCTCCCAGTATCCATGATTTTTCTCCAGATTTTTGCACGCCCATGGCTCTTGCTAATAATCGCGAATTCAGATTCATAGGGTGGACGGTGTTTCAAATACCGTCCATCCCGGGTTGCGATTTCTCTTTTTCGATTCATCCTCTACACAGTGTGCGTGGATCTGAAATTTTGCGCGAAGCTGTAGAGATACATTGCAATTGTTTATGATTTTTCTTAGAATTTTTACGTGTATCTGGAGCCGGAAAATTGGGGGCGGATCCGGCTTAAGTATTTGAAATACCGTCCACCCCCTCTTTTTTCCCTGAAAAAAACATCTCATTCTCATTTTCCTTTCTCCTTCTGTACGCAACGTTAAAGGACGAGAATTCGTAGAGGGGCGAGGAACTCTACTACCGGTCTCCTTGATTTCATCCAGGATTTCTCCACATCTTTGCCAGCGGCAAAAGTGATCCACCGCGGCCATTTGTTTGGGTCACCAGTATCTGCAGGCTGCAGCAAGCAACGATGGAGGTGCAGACGCCATCATGAGATGCCGAACGCCACCCGTCGTCCATGGTTTTGATCCTCCCCCTCCACAAGCAGCACGGGGACTGCATTGTCGCCGGAGCGCCGTGCCGGGCTACCGCACGCCCCTTTCATCCCGCGCGCCAGGTGCCCACCCGATCGCTCGTTTGGCATCCGTATCGCGTTCGCGGCACGGCTGCGGGCCCGTGCCCGGCGCACAGAGAGCATGTCGCCGTGTCGGGCCACGGCCGCATCACCCTGACGTACGTGAGACGACAATTGTGTCTCGCCCGCAGGTCGCCGGGAACGGCCGACGTCCTTGCCTCCCTAGCACCCGGACCGTGCCTCGCGAACGGCGGCGGGAGCGACAGCGATCGCGGCGAGGGGTGGGCGCCTAGACGGTGGCTGTTCCCCGACCGGGGGTGGACGGTATTTCATTTACCGTCCACCCCCTGGGGCCGCGTGAGCCGTTGGATCGGCAACGAGTGAGATCCGAGGAAGGCAAGCTGCTACTTTTATCTTATGAGCTTGAAAGCCCAAGAAGCAGCCAATTAGTAGCAGGTCCGGTTGTTCTTTCCTCACTCCGAGAAACCAAAAGGCCCTCCGGCCGAAGAACTGTACTCCGGCTATTTTTTTTCATCCTTTTTCTGATGTGTTTTTCCCTCCAAATGTCGATGACCCGTTTTTCCATCTGACTATCCCTTTTTCCTTCTTTCTATTTTCGTTTTTCTTTTTCCAATGACGTGCCCTTTTTCCTCCGATTATTCTTTTCCCTCTTTTTTCCGACGTGCGTTTTCTCCAAGTGTTTTCGTTTTTCTTTTCTTGATTGATGACTTTTTTCTTTTTTCCGACGTTGCGCTTTTTTTTACCTCTGAACTTTGTTTTTTATTTTTTTCCGTTCTATCGACGTTGTCATTTTTTTCTCTATGTTCCATTTTATCCTGTTTTTTTTCATTTTTTCGTGGCGATGCTCTATCAACGAAGTTTGTTTTTTTAGCAATCGAAAAATTCACTTATTTTGTTTGTATATTCGTTGTTTTAGACACATTAGTGGATGTATTGGCATGTACAACCTGTTTTAGGTATACGTGTTTGTTCCATGAGTTTATACAATCTTTTTGGTGTGAATAATTATTTTGTTCTAGATATATATGTGTTTGTTCTGTTGGTTCATATAATTTGTTCGATGTGAATAATTATTTTTTTTCTAGGTACATAGGTGTTTGTTTTGTTAATTTATACAATTTGTTCTGGGTATGGAGTATGGTTGGCTCATGGCTGTTTAGGGTATGGAGTATGGTTGGCTCATGGCTGTCGCTGACGTCACGGAGCCTTTGGGCCGGCCTCGCCTGCCGGAGCCGGGCCACCGAGGCCTTCCCGAGAAGGCTTATGCTGTAAACATAAGATATGTCAATACTAGTTTAGCAGCCTGTTAGAGAGTTATCTCTTGACCATTCCATTGTCAAAGGCTCAAAGCTAGTTTAGCAGCCTGTCACGGAGTCGATGGATGAGCCAACATGAGCTTGCATTAAACGAGAAAGCTCTAAATCTCAGCAACTTGTGGGGATAATATGGCACGAAAGATCAGAGAACAAACTGCTCTGCAGTTCTAAGCATCATGGCTGATCAGTAAAAGTATCCATTGTTGACTTCACCATCGGAAGTTCAGAATTGTTGATTACATTCTTAATCAGGCACACATGGATTCTTGGCTGCTGCTTGCTGAGCTTGGAATGAAATTGACAAGCTTTGTGCGTTACTAAATTTGTGCAGGCTTGTGCAAGAATATTTTCTCAGTGGCCAACTGACCATACATCGAAGTGGGACAACAACAGGCAAGTGCTCATTAGATATGAACCTGAACGTGCTCTGCACTTGCAAGCAGAGTTATCCGTCCCAATTTCCCCCCTCCCTCTTTTTTATTCCTGTGTCCACACAACATTAGAACCTGAACTTTTGTAGAATACTGTGGTCCGCCGGTCGAGTTCGTGAAAGCCTGCCTCATTTTGTTTCTAACCGGGGGGCTCGACTGTATCCAATCGCGTGCAAAAGCGTCAGGCTTTGCGGAACGTATGTTGACATCGACCGTGCACTTCTCACTGAAATGTGTGCAGAGCGTCGCTTTGGTTTCAGTCTCCGTAGAATCTGTCTGGGTTTCACAGATGATCAGATGAACAAGAGGGAGCGTTTTCATTTCACTTGCCTTTACTTCCTAAGTCATGTACAGACTTGGAACGTTTGCATCTATTGATGTTGATTGGTGTGATTAATTCAAAACGGCAACGGTTTCCGTTTACAGCTCTGCATAAATGAGATGCATCGTCAAGTCCAAAATATGCACTTTGACGTTCTGAATAACCTGAGGTGTCAAAACTACCTGCACTGCAAATCTGGAATTCTTAGCAACACTCGGCATGGAAATCTCAAGTTCTGACTCTACAGAAGTAACTCAAAACCTGAAGCGTCTGTAGTTTCTTGGGTTTAGCTCCTGACTGCCGTGGGGAAAGCACCGTGATTGACATAGCTCTTCAGGTATGTGATGAATGATGATACTCTCGCGAGTGAGAGGACCTGGAAAGAAGAGAAAGCCTTACTCCAGCAGCCAGTCGCATAATCAATCGGTGTGTCTCGATTTAATTCCTCCGGATCTCAGCAACTTGAAGACAGAAAGAACATGAGAAGACAATTCAGAAACACACTTAACTGAGCTGCAGTCCTATACCTCATGCCTGATCAGTAAGGATTCAGTGTTGGCGGGAACATCAGAACTTCAGAATTGCTGATCACTTAATTATTATTCGGGCACGCTCGCATCCTCGGGTGCTGAGTTTGAAACGAATTTGATAAGCTTAGTGCCGACTTTTGTACAGTAACATTTCGTCAACGGCACTACTAGACAGGAGCATGCTCTGCACCTGCAAGCAGAGTTATCCGTCCCAAGTTTCCTTTTTTTTTAAAAAAAAAAGAAATTTCTCCGTCCAACCCGATGGACTCTACCGCTACTCTCCAGGATTTCTCCCCATCTTTACCACCGGGCAAAAGGATTTGCCGTCGCCATTGTTTGGATCGCCAATATCAGCAGCAAAGCAACGACATGGAGCTGCAGAAATTGGGACACACACACGCCTCCCGCCGTCCGCGGCTTGGTCCTCACCCGCCTCCGTGTACCAGACCCGCCACGACAGCATTACCCTGACACCCGCGTGAGACGTTGATCTCGACCTCAAGGCATCAGAGCCGCCGCTGGCGGCGCCGCCATGGACTGGACACAGACCACGTCCGGCTCGCCACCGTCGCCGGTCCCGTGGACGACGGTGTCAATGGCGTGGCGTGAAGAGGAGGTGCAGAACTGTGGTGGAGAGACGGATAAGGCGAGATCCGGTGGAGCTGAAGCCGATTCGCCGCAACGAGAGGCCGTCGCCGTCACCGGAGCGGAAGGAGGAAGAGAGCCCAGGAACAATTGAGCCGGAAAAGGGGCTATCTGCAAAATAGTAGGGGGTTTTGTGTAAATATTCGGATCGCGATTATTAATCACGATAATCGCGATCCTGTTTAGGGGGGCATATGTAAATATTCGGATCGCGATTATTAATCACGATAATCGCGATCCAGTTTAGGGGGCATATGTAAATATTCGGATCGCGATTATTAATCGCGATCCAATTTAGAGGTGTATATGTAAATATTCGGATCGCGATTATTAATCGCGATCCAGTTTAGGGTGTTTTGTGAAAATATTTGGATATTTGAGGGGGCTTTGTGCAAAAAACTCTCCGACATCACGACGACCGGCCATGGCGGCTCCGGCGGTCACCCGAGCCCCCCTCCTAGCCCTTCCTCTGCGCGCAGATCGCATCCGCGCCTCGCTGTACTGAGATTTCATTTCTCCATGTCGTGAGCCCGCGCCCGAGAACGCGAAGATGGTTGGAGATGAGAGAGAGGAAGAAGGCCCGACGCCGCGGCGGCCATGGAGCTCCAGTGCTGCGCAGCGCAGCCAACGGCGGCTGTGCGAACGTCACCAGCTACTCTGTTCCAGTCCCTCTTCTTGTTGGCGAAGGATTGGACAGTGAAGCTGCGGGCCTGCCGCGGCGACGAATGGCATCAGCGAGACATATCGACTCCCGGAATCTGAATCCCGGGAAGGTTTCGTAGAGGCGATAATGAATAATACCTCCGTATCGAAGTACCGGTCGCCGTTGACTTTTTTTCTTCAAACTTTAACTGTTCGTCTTATTCAAAAAATTATTGTAAATATATGCAAAAGTTAAGTCAAACTTAAAATTCATTTGACGATAAAGTAGGCCATAAATAAAATAAAAGATATTTGTATAATTTTTTGAATATGACGAATGGTCAGACGTTACGAAAAAGTAAATGACGACAAATATTTTGATACGCAGGGAGTACTAGGTGACAACCTGAATTACTTTCTTCCGCACGATCAAATGGTGCGCCGACCATCAGCTTCGTGAGAGCCTGCATCGAGTTTTCAAAAGAAAGCCTGCATCATTTTGTTTCCAACTGGGCGCTCCACTAGAAACAGAGCAGGCATGTCGACTGTAAACAGTAAACTGTATTATCCATTTACGTGCAAAACGTCAGGGTTTGTGGGGTGTAAAATGGGGATGTGTGTTGACATGGATCGTGCACTTCGATCACTGAAATGTTGCGAAATTGCTATTTTGGGGTCCCATGTTGCGAAATGTTTCAGACTTTCAGTTCCCCTAGAATCTGTTTGGGTTTCAGAGATGAACAAGATGGACCATTTTCTTTTCACTATCTTCGCTTCCTCAGTAATGTACAGACTTGAAACGTTTACGTCTATTGCTGTTGATAGGTGTGATTAATTCACAATGGCGACGATTCGCGCTTGCTGCTCTGCAGAAATGCGCAACATCATAAAGCTCTGAACTATGCACTTCACGTTCTGAATAGCCTGAGACGCTGATACTACCTGCAATTCTTAATTTCTTATGGACACTCGGCATGGAAACCTGAAGTTCTGACTCTAGAGAAGCAGCTCAAGACGTGAAGCATCTGTAATTTCGTTGGTTTAGCTCCTGATAGCCGGGAGAAAAACACCGTGATTGAGGCGTGATGAATGATGATACTCTCGCGACGCTGATGAAGCACAGGATGAAGCGGTGACGAGGATGAACCAGTGATTGACTGGCTGCTGAACTAGCGACGAGGATGAAGGGGCAAGAAAATTCACAGAACACACTGAACTACAGTTTTGTATCTCATGGCTCATATCCGTGTTGGCTGGTACCAAGAACTTCAGAATTGGGCACGCATGCGTTTTTTGGCCGCTGAGCTTGGAACGAAATTCATAGGCTGCGGTGAATAATCGCGAATTTTCCTTTTCAATTTTCCCTCCATACAGCGTCCGAGACTTTGAAACAGAGATGTTTCATTGGTGGCCGGAGCGCCGCGCCGGGCTGACGGCGACAAACAGTGATGTTCATTTCCTGTCCTCCTGCATTAAACTATTAGAGACGTGGTAGTTTCTTGTTTCCAGAAATGAACAAGATGGTGCCTTTCATCTCAAATTCTCGCAGTCATCTACTGCTAATCTGAAACGTTTGTGTGGCGATTTCAGAACAAAAGTTACTGTACACACGGTCACACGTCTGCACATTTGAAACGTATGCTGCACACTCTGAACAACATGTCACCTGGATTCTGGTTTCTGGTCTGGATACAGCCTAAATAAATCTGAACAACACGACACGATTTGAAACTGGCATGCTAATATCATGTTCTGATGCAAGTATGCCACAGAAGCAGCGCAGGACATGAAACATCTGAACTCCAGAGCTAGCTCCCATGGTTGCTTGCAGTAGCAGGCGCTAGCTGCAGGCTGCACGCCGGCCGGCCCCACAGTCCCACCGTGACATCCACGCGCGACGATGAACGCGGTGGCGAGCCGTCGGGCGCTTAGCACCGAGCGCATCGCGCCCTGCCCATGTGAGACGCTGATCGCGCCGCGCGCAGCTTGCTGGGCCCGGGAACGTCATCAAGACATCAGAATCGCCAGGAGCCACTGTCGGCGCCGCCATGGACACCGGCCACGCCCGGCGCGCCGCCGGACGACGGCCTCGTTCCGTTCCAAGGGGGAGGCTGCAGGACGATCACGATCGAATTCACGATCGCTACAGGGCCTCGGCGTTCCGGCTCCTCAGGATCCGGCCGCCACCCGCCAAGTTGCCCAGCTGGTGGTCGCGAGTCCTGCATAATCACCCGGCTTCGTCGTCAACATCGGCATCATCTTCTACCAGCCTCCATGTCGTTTGAGCCCCGCCGAGCCGTGCTCCGCCTGCTCCCTCGCCGCAAAGACATGGCCCTTTCCTCCCATGCGCCCGGTGCATCGTGGCCTACGGGCCACAGCCGCATCTCCCTGACACCGACGTGAGGAGATGATCGCCGTCGCGCGCGCAACTCGCCGGGACGAGCCTCCGTCGTTTAAGCCCCGGTACCGGTCCGTGCCTCGCGAACGGCGGCGACCGCGGCGAGGGCCCTGGACGGTAGTCACGTTCAACGACCAGGAGGTGGACGGTATTTCATTTACCGTCCACCCCCTGGGGTCTCACGAGCCGTCGGATCGACAACGAGTGGGCAGGATGCGACCAGATAAAGTCTGGCGCGTCGTACTTCATGGGCTCGAAAGCCCAAGAAGCAGCCCAATTAGTTACTTGGGCCCGATTGTTTCCTTCGGCCGAAGAACTGAACTGTCTCGACGAGGTTCGTCTTCTTCCCCGTCACCGGCCTCGAAATGTTCATCAGCTGCCGACGAGTTGGTCCATGCTATGATCTATACAACGTATCCATGCTATGATCTCCCCCTTTAAATTTCTCCGTCTATACAACGTATCCGGTTATAAAATTTCGTACCATGCTGCTGATATTCACTCCCAGAACGTATGAATTTTCTCAAGATTTTAGAACGTCCGTGACTCCGGCCAAAAAATCACGAACTGGGATTCATAGGGTGGACGGTGTTTCAAACACCGTCCACCCAGGAATGGGATTTTACGTTTTCAATTCTCCCTACACACAGCGTGTGCTCTTCTGAAATTTTGTGCCATGCTACGGAGATCCATTTTCAATGCCCATGAATTTTCTTGGAATTTTATCACTCCTTTGGCACCGGTAATTTTGGGGCGGATCGAGATTTAGGGGTGGACGGTAATTGAAATACCGCCCACCCCCTCCCTTCATACAGAGCAGTTCCATCCTTCTCGTCTCTCCACTGAGGCGTCCACCGTCCAGGTACGTCGGACGTGAAGAGTGTGCCGTCCAAGAAGGAGATGGAATCATATCTATCGCGTTCATCAGCAACCTGCCATTGACGGCTCAGGCTTTGCTGTCAGTGATGCTTCTTTGGCTGGGTAGAAATCTGGGCGAAGCATAGAAACTCTTGCAGTCTCTTTCAGTACTTGCGCACGGGTCGTCTCTTGGCCGTTGCATTGCATTATCAATGCTAGTTCATTCAGCGTTGAAGAACAAACTGCACCACAGTTCTTTCAGCGTTGGCTACCATCAGAATTCAGAACAGTCGATTACAGGCTTAATCAGGCAGCAGGCACGAATGAACCCGATGAGCTCAATGCCCTGGTGACTTGACTTCGTGCAGATCTGTGCATCAGCATTTGGTCAGCGGCCGCCAGTCATCGAAGTGCCTAGCAATTAGAGCACTAGTCATGAGCATTTGCTCTACCCCCTGCCAGCAGAGTTATCCGCCCTGAAATTTGTCATTTTAATTTCTCCCCCTATGCAGCATATCAGAGCCTCAAATTCCGTAAGTCACTGCGGACATTCACTCCCTATATCCAAGAATTTTCTCCCGATTTTTCAGCTTCTGTGACTCCGGCAAATAATCGCGAACTGGGATTCATAGGGTGGACGGTATTTGAAATACCGTCCACCCCTGGACTCAACTTCTCCTTTTCGATTCTCCCTCTACACAGCGTGCGAGAGTCTGAAATTTTACAGAATGCTGCTCAGATGCATTGTCAGTGCTCAAGAATTATCTTACAATTTTAGCGTGCCTATAGTTCCGGAAATTTGTGAGCGGATCAAGATCAAGGGCGGACGGTATTTGAAATACCGTCCACCCTCCCCCAAGGTCGCGGTTCCTATGCCGTGCAGTGCGCCGTGGTTTCGGCGGCGGGAGAACGCGGCGCTCGAAGCGTACGTGCTGTCGGAGTCGATCCTGTTCGTCTACCCGTCCCGCGCCGTCCTCAAGACGTGCGGCACTACGCGGCTGCTCCACGCCACCGCCGGCGAGCTCGTCCTCGCGCTCCAGCTCGTACCTCTTCCCCGTGGCGCGGCCATTCCCGCACTCCAACTTCGCGGACGAGGTGCGGTTCCTGGACGAGGTGCGCATGATAGAGCTGGCCCGCACGCTGGCGAGGCAGCTGTACCGGACCCCCAGCGACGTCGGCCGGAGTGCCGGACCAGCCAGGCAGCCACGCCGCCGGCGACGCGATAACGGCGGCGTCGTGAACCCGCGCTCGCTCGCCATTGGGACGGGTACGCGTTCTTACCCAGCGGCTAGTCGATGGACGCGCTGGACGGCGAGCGGTACGCCACCGTGAACGACACCCTCGAGGACGGGCACAGCTACGCCAGCTACGAGTGCGACGGCCGTCGGCAAGGCCGTCACCGCGTTTCGCCCGGGCATGGTGTCTGTCTCGGTCTGCTACGGCGGCACCAGCCATGACCGTGACGTACCAAACGTTCACCCGAATGCCCGCTTCACTCGACATGGTCTATTGCAGTTAATTGGTGTGATTAATTCAAATGGCAACGATTCGCGCATACAGCTCTGCAGAAATGTGCAACATCGTCAAGTCTGAAAGCTGCACTTCACGTTCTGTGTGGCTGGCCTGAGATGTGGACACTACATGCATGGTAAATCTGAATTTCTTAGCAACAACATTATTCGGCATGGAAATCTCAAGTTCTGGCTCTAGCGAAGTATCTCAAACATGAAGCATCTGGAGTTTCTTTGGGTTTCGCTTGTGACAGCCGGGGAGAGGACACCGTGATTGAGGTCGTTCTTCTATTCTTGGGTGTGATGAATGATGACACTCTCACGAGGGAGAGGAACCTAGGAAGCACAGAAAGTCTTACATTTCCATTTTAAGCCCCGGCGGCCGGCGCCCCGCCAAGCCATGCTCCGGCCGCCTGCCTCCCTCGCCGCAGAGAGATGGCCCTTTCCTCCCGCGAGCCCGGCGCCCACGCTATTGCCTGTTTGCCATCCACCAAATCGCATCCGCGCCGTGGCTGCAGGCTGCACGCCGGCCAGACTCCAGATCACAGCCCGTCCACCACTACATCCCCCGTGCAATGGTGTTCGCGCCGGCGAGCCCGTTACCGCCGTCGCACCGAGCGCATCGTGGCTCACGGGCCACCGGCCACGGCCGCGTCGCTCTGACACCCACGTGAGACGGCGGCCGCCATAGCGCGCGCAAATCGCCGGGAATGGTCGCCGCCATTGCCTCCCTGGACCCTGGTACCGGGACCGTGCCTTGCGAGCGCCAGAGACCGCGGCGAGGGGGGTGGACGGTGGCTCGTCCCCTACCAGGGGGCGGACGGTATTTCATTTACCGTCCGCCCCCTGGGGCCGTGTGCGCCGTTAGATCGGCAACTAATGGCTGGATCCGACCCGAGAAAGGCATGTCCGTCTAATTGTGTGGGCTTGAAAGCCCAAGAAGCAGCCCAGTGAATTAGTAGATCGGGCCCGATTGTTTTCTCGCTACGAGAAACAACGAACGCCTCCAGCCAAGGAACTTGCTTCGATGGGGCTCGACGGGGTTCTTCTTCTCCACCGTCCGGTCTGGACTGAAACTCCGGCGGATGACTCGCTAGGGTTTCTTCCTCCAATCTTCCCCGTCGCCTGCCTCGACAAATCGACATCTTTGCCAGCCGCCGCCCTCCGCACTGCAGACGAGGTTCTCCAAGGGATCAGGGATGACGACATTGGGGCAGTCCATTGTCCATGAAATCCTAGAACTCGTGCTCAGATGCCCTTCTCCTGCAGAGACCTGGGATTGTGTGTTGGCATTGATCGTGCAAATCGATCGCTTGAATTGTGCGTAAATTTGCCATTTTAGGTTGTATGCTACAAGCCTGCAATATACGGAGTACTTGGTCAAATAGAACAGTGTAGTGTCAGCTTTAGTTTCGGTTTCCATATAACCTGTTTGGGATTCAGAGATGAACAAGATGGGGCGTTTTCATTTCATTATAGTCACTTCCTCAGCCACCTGCAAACTAGGAACATTTACTGCTGTTGGGTACTTGGGTGTCAATGATTCAAAAGAGCAACACTCGTTCACGATGCGTTTACAACTCTGCAGAAATGTGCAACATCATCTGTGTCTGAAAGATGCACTTCACGTTCTGAATAGCCAAGTCTAGAGAGGCAGTTCAAAACATGAAGCATCTGTAACTTCCTGTGTTTACCTCGTGACTGCCAGGGGAAAACACCATGACTGAGATAGTTCTTCAGTTCTGAGTAGTGATGAATGATAATACTCTCGCAAGGGAGAGAGGACATGGGAGGAAGAGAAAGACTTTTTCGTCGTCGTTACTAGTCCAGCAGTTTATTCGGATCCAATTTAGAGGTGTATATGTAAATATTCGGATCGCGATTATTAATTGCCATCCAGTTTAGGGCGTTTTGTGAAAATATTTGGATCCATTTGAGGGGGCTTTGTGCAAAAAAACTCTCCGATCTCACGACGACCGGCCATGGCGGCTCCGGCGGTCACCCGAGCCCGCCTCCTGGCCCTTCCTCTACGCGCAGATCGCATCCGCGCCTCGCTGTACTGAGATTTCGAACGCGAAGATGGTTGGAGATGAGAGAGAGGAAGAAGGCCCGACGCCGCGGCGGCCATGGAGCTCCAGTGCAGCGCAGCGCAGCCAACGGCGGCTGTGCGAACATCACCAGTTACTCTGTTCCAGTCCCTCCTCTTCTTGGTGGCGGAGGATTGGACAGTGAAGCTGCAGGCCTGCCTCGGCGGCGAATGACATCAGCGAGACATATCGACTCCCGGAATCTGAATCCCGGGAAGGTTTCGCTAGAGGCGATAATGAATAATACCTCCGTATCGAAGTACCGGTCGCCGTTGACTTTTTTTTCTTCAAACTTTAACTATTCGTCTTATTCAAAAAATTATTGTAAATATATGAAAAGTTAAGTCAAACTTAAAATTCATTTGACGATAAAGTAGGTCATAAATAAAATAAAAGATATTTGTATAATTTTTTGAATAGGACGAATGGTCAGACGTTACAAAAAAGTAAATGGCGACAAATATTTTGATACGCAGGGAGTACTAGGTGACAACCTGAATTACTTTCTTCCGCACGATCAAATGGTGCGCCGACCATCAACTTCGTGAGAGCCTGCATCGAGTTTTCAAAAGAAAGCCTGTATCATTTTGTTTCCAACTGGGCGCTCCACTAGAAACAGAGCAGGCACGTCGACTGTAAACAGTAAACTGTATTATCCATTTACGTGCAAAACGTCAGGGTTTGTGGGGTGTAAAATGGGGATGTGTGTTGACATGGATCGTGCACTTCGATCGCTGAAATGTTGCGAAATTGCTATTTTGGGGTCCCATGTTGCGAAGTGTTTCAGACTTTCAGTTCCCCTAGAATCTGTTTGGGTTTCAGAGATGAAGAAGATGGACCATTTTCTTTTCACTATCTTCGCTTCCTCAGTAATGTACAGACTTGAAACGTTTACGTCTATTGCTGTTGATAGGTGTGATTAATTCACAATGGCGACGATTCGCGCTTGCTGCTCTGCAGAAATGCGCAACATCATAAAGCTCTGAACTATGCACTTCACGTTCTGAATAGCCTGAGACGCTGATACTACCTGCAATTCTTAATTTCTTATGGACACTCGGCATGGAAACCTGAAGTTCTGACTCTAGAGAAGCAGCTCAAGACGTGAAGCATCTGTAATTTCGTTGGTTTAGCTCCTGATAGCCGGGAGAAAAACACCGTGATTGAGGCGTGATGAATGATGATACTCTCGCGACGCTGATGAAGCACAGGATGAAGCGGTGACGAGGATGAACCAGTGATTGACTGGCTGCTGAACTAGTGACGAGGATGAAGGGGCAAGAAAATTCAGAGAACAAACTGAACTACAGTTTTGTATCTCATGGCTCATATCCGTGTTGGCTGGTACCAAGAACTTCAGAATTGGGCACGCATCCGTTTTTTGGCCGCTGAGCTTGGAACGAAATTCATAGGCTCCGGTGAATAATCGCGAATTTTCCTTTTCAATTTTCCCTCCATACAGCGTCTGAGACTTTGAAACAGAGATGTTTCATTGGTGGCCGGAGCGCCGCGCCGGGCTGACGGCGACAAACAGTGATGTTCATTTCCTGTCCTCCTGCATTAAACTATTAGAGACGTGGTAGTTTCTTGTTTCCAGAAATGAACAAGATGGTGCCTCATCTCAAATTCCCGCAGTCATCTACTACTAATCTGAAACGTTTGTGTGGCGATTTCAGAACAACAGTTACTGTACACACGGTCACACGTCTGCACATTTGAAACGTATGCTGCACACTCTGAACAACATGTCACCTGGATTCTGGTTTCTGGTCTGGATACAGCCTAAATAAATCTGAACAACACGACACGATTTGAAACTGGCATGCTAATATCATGTTCTGATGCAAGTATGCCACAGAAGCAGCGCAGGACATGAAACATCTGAACTCCAGAGCTAGCTCCCATGGTTGCTTGCAGTAGCAGGCGCTAGCTGCAGGCTGCACGCCGGCCGGCCCACAGTCCCACCGTGACATCCACGCGCGACGATGAACGCGGTGGCGAGCCGTCGGGCGCTTAGCACCGAGCGCGTCGCGCCCTGCCCATGTGAGACGCTGATCGCGCGGCGCGCAGCTTGCTGGGCCCGGGAACGTCATCAAGACATCAGAATCGCCAGGAGCTACTGTCGGCGCCGCCATGGACACCGGCCACGCCCGGCGCGCCGCCGGACGACGGCCTCGTTCCGTTCCAAGGGGGAGGCTGCAGGACGATCACGATCGCTACAGGGCCTCGGCGTTCCGGCTCCTCAGGATCCGGCCGCCACCCGCCAAGTTGCCCAGGTGGTGGTCGCGAGTCCGGCATAATCACCCGGCTTCGTCGCCAACATCGGCATCATCTTCTACCAGCCTCCCATGCGCCCGGTGCATCGTGGCCTACGGGCCACAGCCGCATCTCCCTGGCACCGACGTGAGAAGATGGTCGCCGTCGCGCGCGCAACTCGCCGGGACGAGCCTCCGTCGTTTAAGCCCCGGTACCGGTCCGTGCCTCGCGAACGGCGGCGACCGCGGCGAGGGGTGGAATGGTGGATGCCTGGACGGTGTTACGTTCAACGACCAGGGGGGCGGACGGTATTTCATTTACCGTCCACCCCTGGGTTCGTTCCAGCCGTCGGATCGGTAACGAGCGGTGGGATGCGACCCAAGGAAGGCAAGAATATGCCGGCGCGCCCTGTCATATGGGCTTGAAAGCCCAAGAACAGCCCACTTAGTAGCCTGCCTGATTGTTTTCTTCACTCCGACAAACAGAAAAGGCGATCTGGCCCAAGAACTGAACTGTCCTTCAGCGCGCTCACTCGACGTGGTTCTTCTCCACCGTTCTGTTCTGAACTGAAAGTCTGAAACGCCGGCGGACGACTCGCCAGGGCTCTGCTGCTGCACTGGACTGCCGACGAGGTGGTCCATGCTCTGACGAGGCGTCGTCATTGAAGCAGTCTGCCATGCGATCAGACTTCGTGAAATGTAAACATAAGATAAATATGTTGTGAGCCTACCCCAATTTGCTTGGAATTAGAAGGCTATGTGTTGTTGTCAATGCGTTTAGCAGCCAGTCACAGAGTCATCTCTTGACCATTCTATTGTCAAAGCTAACAGTTCTCTTGGCCATTCCATTGTCAAAGCAGCCTGTCACCGAGTCGATCGATGAGCCAACAGGTTGTGGAAATAATATGACACGAAAGATCAGAGAACAAACTGCTCTACAGTTCTAAGCATCATGGCTGATCAGTAAGTACCCATTGTTGACTCCACCATCAGTCCATCAGAAGTTCAGTACTCCGTATTGTTGATTACATACTCAATCAGGCACGCATGCGTTCTCGGCTGCTGCCTGCTGAGCTTGGAATAAAATTGATAAACTTTGTGCCTTACTAAATTGGTGCAGGCTTGTGCAAAAATATTTTCTCAGTGGCCATACATCGAAGTGGGACAACAACAGGTAAGTGCTCAATAGATATGAACCTGAACGTGCTCTGCACTTGCAAGCAGAGTTATCCGTCCCAATTTCCCCCCTCTCCCTCTTTTTTATTCCTGTGTCCACACAACATTAGAACCTGATTTTTTTTTGTAGAATGCTGTGGAGAACCCATTCGCTACCTTCATGTTTTTATTAACAAATTTTACGAATCCATACTGCTGACAGATGGGGACCAAATCCGGTTTAAATCAAATACCGACCAGACTAGGCAGAAATTTGTCCTTTTTAATTTATCTCCCTATGCAACATATCAGAGTCTAAAACTCCGTACCATGATGCGTATGTTTGATCTTAATACCCATGAGTTTTCGTCAGATTTTTGCGCGTCCATAGCTTTAGGAAATGGCCGCGAATTGGATTCAAAGGGTGGACGGTATTTGGATTGCGATTTCTCCTTTTCAATTCTCCCTCTACACAGCGTAACAGGATCTGAAATTTTGTGACATGCTACAACGATGCATTTTTAGCACCCATGAATTTTCTTGTAATTTTAGCATGCATCTGGATCCGACAAATTGGGGCGAATCGGGATTGAAGGGTGGACCCGTCCACAACGTACTCCGATTTCTCTTTTTCAATTCTCGTTCCACACAATGTGCGTGCCGTGCTGTAGATATTCATTTTCCGTGCTCATGATTTTTTTTCCAGATTTTTGCTCGTCCGTGGCTCCAGAAAATAATCGCAAATTCGGATTCCTATGGTGGACGGTATTTCAAATTTCAGATCCCGGAAAATTTCAAATTCCTAGGGCGAATTCAAATACCGTCCACCCCGGATTACGAATTCTCGTTTTCGATTCTCCGTCCGTCCACACAGCGTGGGAGGGTCGGAAATCTTGGGCGAAGCTATGGCGACACATGATAAGGGTTCATGAATTTTTCTAGAATTTTTGCGTGTATATGGCATTGGCAAATTAGGGGCGATCGGTATTGAGGGGTGGACGGTACCCTGGCGACACATGATAAGGGTTCATGAATTTTTCTGGAATTTTTGCGTGTATCTGGCATTGGCAAATTAGGGGGCGATCGGTATTGAGGGGTGGACGGTACCCTCTTTCTTCCCTTTCTCCCCCTCTTGGTCACGACGTAAAGGGCGAACAATCGCTGAGGCACTATACTACCAGTCGAGTCTCCGTGATTGAATCCAGGATTTGTCTGCATCTCTGCCACCAGTCGAGTCTACCAGTCTTCGTGATTGAATCCAGGATTTGTCGGCATCTCTGCCACCAGAGATAAGTGATCTACCGCGTGGCCATTGTTTGCGTCACCAATAATATCAGCAGCAAAGCAACGATGGAGGTGCCGTGCCGGACTGCATGGTCGCCGCTCGCCGGAGCGCTGTGCCGGGGTGCCTCCGCGCTAAACTGAGATGGCGATTTCCTCCCGCGCGCCCGGCTCCCACCCAACTGCCCGTTGTCCATCGTGGTCGCGTTCGCCGCCACGGCTGCAGGCTGCACGCCGGCCTACCTAAATCACGGGCCTGTTCGAGGCTTCGAGCGCCGCGAGCCCCGCACCGAGCGCATCACCCGGACACCCATGTGAGACGTTGATCACTTGATCGCCGGGAACATCCTACTAACATCACTCAAGAGTCAATACATCAGAATCGCCACGAGCCGCTGTCGGCGCCACCGCCGCCGGCCTCGTTCTGCTCCGCGCCAAGGGGGCAGGTTGCCGGACTCCCTACGGTCACGACCGCCATTGGGCCTCCTACGTGCTGACATCGACCACTATTGCTACCAGCCTCGGCACTCCGGCCGCCTTTAATTTTGCGCCTGGTCCTGAGGCCATGAGGTTGGCCTGCGGTGCCCGCGCGTCCTTCTTGATCATCCAGCTTCGTCGTCAACGGTGGCATCTTCCACCGGTCTCCACATCTATCGCCGTTTAAGCTCCGGCGGCCCCACCGAGCCGTGCTCCGGCCGCCTGCCCTGTCGCCGCAAGGAGACGGCCTTTTCCTCCGGCGCGCCCGGCGCCCAGCTACTGCCTGCTTGTGTTTGCCATCCTCAAATCGGATCCGCGCCACGGAAGCAGGCAGGCTACGCGCCGGCCGGACTCCGAAAATCACGGCATGTCCTCCGCGACACCCCCCGTGCGGAGGAAAGCCGTCGGGCGTTTACCGTTCGATCGCCGCGAGCCCATGCCCGCCGCATAAAGTGCATATTGCGTCACGGTCGCATCGCTCTGACACACATGAGGCAACGATCGCTTCGAGCGCCGAGCTCTCTGGAACCATCTCCGTCCTTGCCTCCCTGTCCCTGGTACCGGAACGTGCGTTGCGAACGGCGGCACCGTGGCGAGGCGGCGAGGGGGTGGACGGTGGCGCGTTCCCTGACCTGGGGGGTGGACGGTATTTCATTTACCGTCCACCCCCTGGGGTCTCGCGAGGTGTCGGATCGACAACGAGTGGCAGGCAGGATGCGACCAGATAAAGTCAAGATATACTGGCGCGTCGTACTTCATGGGCTCGAAAGCCCAAGAAGCAGCCCAATTAGTAACTTGGGCCCGATTGTTTCCTTTGGCCGAAGAACTGAACTGTCTCCCGTCCGGCGCTCGACGAGGTTCTTCTTCTCCACCGTCTTGTCAGAACTGAAACTCCCGCGAAGGACTCGCCACTCGCCAGGGCTCTTCTTCCCCGTCGCCGGCCTCGAAATATTCATCAGCTGCCGCACTGACGACGAGTTGGTCCATGCTATGATCTTCTGAAGAGGCGTCATCGATACAGGTCAGCACTGCATGCCAGCCCAGCCGCTGCGCCTCTCCGTTCGTGGACGCAGGACGCTGCTGTGTTTCTTCTGATAGAACAAAGGATGAACGGGCGCCCATCAAAAAGGAAGCGGCGATTCCTATTTTGGCTTCCGATTTGACCTGTTCTCGGCAGGAAGCCGATCAGTGTGCCTGACAGCGAGTGCCATATGGTTACATCACTTGAGGCTGCGCCAGAGTAGGATTGTAGGAACAACAGCAATGCGTTCTTCTATACCCAATTACCCATTGTTTCCTTCTTCTGGCAAGCCAAAATTTATGCAGTAATGTTCTGTCAGGTGGCCGTACATCGAAGTAGGAACAGCAGCAAGCAAGTGATAGCCATGAGCATGCTCTGCGCCTGCACGCGAGTTAATCCGTCCCAATTTAATCTTCTTTAGTTTCTCCGTCTAACATTACATTAGACATGATTTTTCGTATATTGTTGATGGGGACGATTCTGTATCTCCCTATGTTTTTCTTGGTTTATGAATCCAGACCACTGACAAATGTGGAGCCTGAATCGGATTGCTTGGGTTAACCAAATACCGACCACTCCAGGCAGGCAGAAATCTCCCCCTTTAAATTTCTCCGTCTATACAACGTATACGGGTCTAAAATTTCGTACCATGCTGCTGATATTCTCCGTGTATACTTCATTTTCTCAAGATTTTAGAACGTCCGTGACTCCGGCCAAAAAATCACGAACTGGGATTCATAGGGTGGACGGTGTTTCAAATACCGTCCACCCAGGAATGGGATTTTACGTTTTCAATACTCCCTACACACAGCGTGTGCTCTTCTGAAATTTTGTGCCATGCTACGGAGATCCATTTTCAATGTCCATGAATTTTCTTGGAATTTTATCACTCCTTTGGCACCGGTAATTTGGGGGCGGATCGAGATTTAGGGGTGGACGGTAGTCGAAATACCGCCCACCCCCTCCCTTCATACAGAGCAGTCCCATCCTTGTCGTGTCTCCACTGAGGCGTCCACCGTCCACGTACGTCGGACGTGAAGAGTGTGCCGTCGAAGAAGGAGATGGAATCGTATCTATCGCGTTCATCAGCAACCTGCCATTGACGGCTCAGGCTTTGCTGTCAGTGATGCTTCTTTGGCTGGGTAGAAATCTGGGCGAAGCAGAGAAACTTTTGAGGTCTCTTTCAGTACTTGCGCACGGGTCGTCTCTTGGCCGTTGCATTGCATTATCAATGCTAGTTCATTCATTTCGTTAAAAAAAATGCTAGTTCATTCAGCGTTGAAGAACAAACTGCACCACAGTACTTTCAGCGTTGGCTACCATCAGAATTCAGAACAGTCGATTACAGGCTTAATCAGGCAGCAGACACGAATGAACCCGATGAGATCAATGCCCAGTGACTTGACTTCGTGCAGATCTGTGCGTCAGCATTTGGTCAGCGGCCACCAGCCATCGAAGTGTCTGGCAACTAGAGCACTAGGCATGAGCATTTGCTCTACCCCTTCCAGCAGAGTTACCCGCCCTGAAATTTGTCATTTTAATTTCTCCCCCTATGCAGCATATCAGAACCTCAAATTTCGTAAGTCACTGCGGATATTCACTCCCTATATCCAAGAATCTTCTCCCGATTTTTCAGCTTATGTGACTCCGGCAAATAATCGCGAACTGGGATTCATAGGGTGGACGGTATTTGAAATACCGTCCACCCCGGGACTCAACTTCTCCTTTTCGATTCTCCCTCTACACAGCGTGCGAGAGTCTGAAATTTTGCAGAATGCTGCGCAGATACGTTGTCAGTGCTCAAGAATTTTCTTACAATTTTAGCGTTCCGGAAATTTGTGGGCGGATCAAGATCAAGGGGCGGACGGTATTTGAAATACCGTCCACCCTCCCCCCAGGTCGCGGTTCCTATGCCGACATGCCGTGCAGTGCGCCGTGGTGTCGGCGGCGGGGAACGCGGCGCTCGACGCGTACCTGCTGTCGAAGTCGATCCCGTTCGTCTACCCGTCCCGCGCCGTCCTCAAGACGTGCGGCACTACGCGGCTGCTCCGCGCCACCGCCGGCGAGCTCGTCCTCGCGCTCCGGCTCGTACATCTTCCCCGAGGCGCAGCCGTTCCCGCACGCCGACTTCGCCGACGAGGTGCGGTTCCTTCACGCCGCCGTGTCCCGGCCGGCCTCCGCTTCCGCGCACTCCACCGTGATGCTGCTGCCGCTGCCGCATGGGTACAGTCGGCCTATGACTACGGCGCGGCGCCGTTGAGGTGCGCATGATAGAGCTGGCCCGCACGCTGGCGAGGCAGCTGTACCGGACCCCCGGCGACGTCGGCCGGAGTGCTGGACCAGACAGGCAGCCACGCCGCCGGCGACGCGATGACGGCGGCGTCGTGAACCCGCGCGCGCTCGCCATCGGGACGGGTACGCGTTCTTACCCAGCGGCTAGTCGATGGACGCGCTGGACGGCGAGCGGTACGCCACCGTGAACGACACCCTCGAGGACGGGCACAGCTACGCCAGCTACGAGTGCGACGGCCGTCGGCAAGGCCGTCACCGCGTTTCGCCCGGGCATGGTGTCTGTCTCGGTCTGCTACGGCGGCACCAGCCATGACCGTGACGTACCAAACGTTCACCCGAATGCCCGCTTCACTCGACATGGTCTATTGCAGTTAATTGGTGTGATTAATTCAAATGGCAACGATTCGCGCATACAGCTCTGCAGAAATGTGCAACATCGTCAAGTCTGAAAGCTGCACTTCACGTTCTGTGTGGCTGGCCTGAGATGTGGACACTACATGCATGGTAAATCTGAATTTCTTAGCAACAACATTATTCGGCATGGAAATCTCAAGTTCTGGCTCTAGCGAAGTATCTCAAAACATGAAGCATCTGCAGTTTCTTTGGGTTTCGCTTGTGACAGCCGGGGAGAGGACACCGTGATTGAGGTCGTTCTTCTATTCTTGGGTGTGATGAATGATGACACTCTCACGAGGGAGAGGAACCTAGGAAGCAGAGAAAGTCTTACATTTCCATTTTAAGCCCCGGCGGCCGGCGCCCCGCCAAGCCATGCTCCGGCCGCCTGCCTCCCTCGCCGCAGAGAGATGGCCCTTTCCTCCCGCGAGCCCGGCGCCCACGCTATTGCCTGTTTGCCATCCACCAAATCGCATCCGCGCCGTGGCTGCAGGCTGCACGCCGGCCAAACTCCAGATCACAGCCCGTCCACCACTACATCCCCCGTGCAATGGTGTTCGCGCCGGCGAGCCCGTGACCGCCGTCGCACCGAGCGCATTGTGGCTCACGGGCCACCGGCCACGGCCGCATCGCTCTGACACCCACGTGAGACGGCCGCCGCCATCGCGCGCGCAACTCGCCGGGAATGGTCGCCGCCATTGCCTCCCTGGACCCTGGTACCAGGACCGTGCCTTGCGAGCGCCAGAGACCGCGGCGAGGGGGGTGGACGGTGGCTCGTCCCCTACCAGGGGGTGGACGGTACCGTCCACCCCCTGGGGCCGCGTGCGCCGTTAGATCGGCAACTAATGGCTGGATCCGACCCGAGAAAGGCATGTGCGTCTAATTGTGTGGGCTTCAAAGCCCAAGAAGCAGCCCAGTGAATTAGTAGATCGGGCCCGATTGTTTTCTCGCTACGAGAAACGACGAACGCCTCCAGCCGAGGAAATTGCTTCGATGGGGCTCGACGGGGTTCTTCTTCTCCACCGTCCGGTCTGGACTGAAACTCCGGCGGATGACTCGCTAGGGTTTCTTCCTCCAATCTTCCCCGTCGCCTGCCTCGACAAATCGACATCTTTGCCAGCCGCCGCCCTCCGCACTGCAGACGAGGTTCTCCAAGGGATCAGGGATGACGACATTGGGGCAGTCCATTGTCCATGAAATCCTAGAACTCGTGCTCAGATGCCCTTCTCCTGCAGAGACCTGGGATTGTGTGTTGGCATTGATCGTGTAAATCGATCGCTTGAATTGTGCGTAAATTTGCCATTTTCAGGTTGTATGCTACAAGCCTGCAATATACGGAGTACTTGGTCAAATAGAACAGTGTAGTGTCAGCTTTAGTTTCGGTTTCCATATAACCTGTTTGGGATTCAGAGATGAACAAGATGGGGCGTTTTCATTTCATTATAGTCACTTCCTCAGCCACCTGCAAGCATGGAACGTTTGCATCTATTGCTGTTGGGTGTGATTAATTCAAAATAGCAGCATTCGTTGACGATACGTTTACAACCCTGCAGAAATGTGCAACATCATCATCTGTGTCTGAAATATGTGCTTCACGTTCTGAATAGCCAACTCTAGAGAAGCAGTTCAAAACATGAAGCATCTGTAACTTCCTGTGTTTACCTCGTGACTGCCAGGGGAAAACACCATGACTGAGATAGTTCTTCAGTTCTGAGTAGTGATGAATGATAATACTCTCGCAAGGGAGAGAGGACATGGGAGGAAGAGAGAGACTTTTTCGTCGTCGTTACTAGTCCAGCAGCCAATCGCTTCCCAGATCAGATATTCATCCGTTAATTTGGACATCCTTTTCACTTATTGAAGAGAGGAAGAACATGCAAGAAAATTCAGAAACACACTGAATACGTCAAGCCTGATCACTTTGATCAGTAAGGATTCAGTGTTGCCTCTGAAAGACTGAAACACCATACACCTCGTACTGTGATTTCTCTTTTTTAATTCTTCCTCCACACAGCATGCGTGGCTCTGAAATTTTGTGCCGTGCTGCGTAGATCTTCGGGAACGGCAGCAGTATGATGGAGGTGCAGACGCCATCATGAGATGCCGAACGCCACCCGTCGTCCATGGTTTTGATCCTCCCCCTCCACAAGCAGCACGGGGACTGCATTGTCGCCGGAGCGCCGTGCCGGGCTACCGCACGCCCCTTTCATCCCGCGCGCCAGGTGTGCCCACCCGATCGCTCGTTTGGCATCCGTATCGCGTTCGCGGCACGGCTGCAGGCTGCACGCCGGCCGGCCGGCCACCACGAATCACGTCCTGTACTCCGCGACAACCCCCCCCCCCCCCACCCACCCACCCACCCACCCACGCGCGGCGCTGATCACGGCGGCCAGCCGTCGGCGCCGCGAGCCCCGTGCCCAGCGCACGGAGAGCATGTCGCCGTGTCGCGCCACGGCCGCATCATCCTGCTGTTAATCACCCGGTTTCGTCGTCAATAATATCGGCATCTCCACCAGCCTCCACGCCGTTTAAGCCCCGGCGGCCGGCGCCCCGCCAACGCCAAGCCGTGCTCCGGCCGCCTGCCTCTTTCGCCGCCTGCCTGTTTGCCATCCACCAAATCGCATCTGAGCCACGGCTGTAGGCTGCACGCTGGCAAGCACACCTAGAACGCGGCCTGTCCACCACGACATCCCTCGTGCAATTGTGTTCGCGCCGGCGAGCCCGTGACCGTCGCACCGAGCGCATCGTGGCCCACGGCCACCGGCCACGGCTGCATCTCTCTGACACCCATGTGAGACGGCGGCCGCCGTCACGCGCGCAACTCGCCGGGAATGGTCGCCGCCGTTGCCTCCCTGGACCCTGGTGCCGGACCGTGCCATGCGACTATGTGAGCGGCAGCGACCGCGGCGAGGGGGGTGGACGGCGTGGTTCGTCCCCGACCAGGGGGTGGACGGTATTTCGTTTACCGTCCACCCCCTGGGGTCGCGCGCGCCGTCGGATCGGCAACGAACGGCGGAGCCGACCCGAGAAAGTCATGTGAGTCTAATCGTGTGGGCTTCAAAGCCCAGGAAGGGCCCAGTGAATTAGTAGATCGGGCCCGACCTCACTCCGAGAAACGACGAAACGCCTCTCGACTCGCCGCCAGGGTTCTTCCTCCAGTCCTCCCCGTCGCCGACCTCGACAATGGACATCGTTGCCAGCCGCTGCCCTCCGCACTGCAGACGAGGTTCTCCAGGGGAAGCGAGTTGTCCACGAGCAGGATGGCATCGGGGAAGTCCATTGTCGATCGAATCCAATAAATAGTGCTCAGACGAGGTTCTCCTGCAGAGATGTGCACTTCGATCACTTGAATTGTGGTTGAAATTGCCATTTTCTGGTTGTATGCTACAAGCCTACAATATACTTGGTCAAATAGAACAGTGTAGTGTCAGCTTTAGAACCTGTTTGGGTTTCAGATATGAACAAGATAGGGCGTTTTCATTTCATTATAGTCCATTGCTGTTGGGTGTGATTGATTCAAAATAGCAGCATTTGTTGACGGTACGTTTACAACCCTGCAGAAATGTGCAACATCATCATCTGTGTTTGAAGGATGCACTTCACGTTCTGAATAGCCAACTCTAGAGAAGAAGTTCAAAACATGAAGCGTCTGTAACTTCTTGTGTTTACCTCCTGAGTCCTGACTGCCAGGGGGAAACACCGTGATTGAGGTAGTTCTTCAGTTCTCAGTTGTGATGAATGATAATACTCTTGCGAGGGAGAGAGGACATGGGAGGAAGAGAAAGTCTTACAATTTCATCCTCGTACTAATCCAGCAGCCAATCGCTTCCCAGGTCAGATATTCATAAGCTCGCCGTTAATTTGGATACCATTTTTCCACTTAATTTGGACATAAGCTGAATTTAATCTGTTCCAAACCGGGCATCTGGATCTCAGTAAATTGAAGAGAGGAAGAACATGCAAGACAATTCAGAAACACACTTAACTGCAGTTCTTACCTCATGCCTGATCACTTGATCAGTAAGGATTCAGTGTTGGCTCTGAAATTCCATCCGCCCTGTACTGTGATTTCTCCTTTTCAATTCTTCCTCCACACAGCATGCGAGGCCCTGAAATTTTGTGTCATGCTGTGTAGATTTGTCCCCAGTATCCATGAATTTTTTCCATATTTTTGCGCGCCCGTGGCTCTGTCTAATAATCGCGAATTCAGATTCATAGGGTGGATTCCGATTTCTCTTTTTCGATTCACCCACTACGCAGCGTGCGTGAATCTAAACTTTTGCTGGAAGCTGTGGAGGTACACTGCAATTGTTCATGGATTTGCTTAGAATTTTTACGTGTATCTGGAGCCGGAAAATTGGGGGCGGATCGGAACTAAGCGTGGACGGTATTTACCGTCCACCCCTCTCTTCCTTTTTTTCCCTGAAAAAAACAGCTCGTTCTCATTTTCCTTTCTCCCTCTGCGCGCAACGTTAAAGGATGAGAACTCGTAGAGGGCCGAGGGACTCTACTACCGGTCTCCGTGATTTCATCCAGGATTTCTCCACATCTTCGCCAGCGGAAAAAAATAATCCACCGCGGCCATTGTTTGGGTCACCAATATCTGCAGCAAGCAACGATGGAGGTGGAGACGCCATCATGAGATGCCGAACGCCTCCCGTCGTCCATGGTTTGATCCTCCCCCATCACCGTCGACCAGACCCTCCACAAGCAGCATGGGGACTGCATTGCCGCCGGAGCGCCGTGCCGGGCTACCGCACGCTCCTTTCACCCCGCGCGCCAGGTGCCCACCCGATCGCTCGTTTGGCATCCGTATCGCGTTCGCGGCACGGCTGCGGGCTGCACGCCGGCCGGCCACCACGAATCACGTCCTGTCCTCCGCGACAACCCCCTCCGGCCCTCCCCCCCCTCACCCACCCACGCGCGGCGCTGATCACGGCGGCCAGCCGTCGGGCGCTATACCGTTGGACCGCCGCGAGCCCCGTGCCCGGCGCACAGAGAGCATGTCGATTGTGTCGCTCCCGCAGATCGCCGGGAACGGCCGACGTCCTTGCCTCCCTAGTACCCGGACCGTGCCTCGCGAACGGCGGCGGGAGCGGCAGCGACCGCGGCGAGGGGTGGGCGCCTAGACGGTGGCTGTTCCCCGACCGGGGGTGGACGGTATTTCATTTACCGTCCACCCCCTGGGGCCGCGTGAGCCGTTGGATCGGTAACGAGTGAGATCCGAGGAAGGCAAGCTGCTACTTGTATCTTATGGGCTTGAAAGCCCAAGAAACAGCCAATTAGTAGCAGGCCCGGTTGTTATTTCCTCACAACGAGAAACCAAAACGCCCTCCGGCCCAAGAACTGAACTCCGGCGCTCGACGGGGGTGCTGTTCTTCTTCTTCACCGTCGTGTCTGAACTGAAAGTCTGGAACTCCGGCGGACGACTCGATAGGGCTCTTCCTCTCAGTAGCCGGCCTCGGCATCTTTGTTAGCTTCCGCTCTGCTGACGAGGTGTATGATGCTCTGAAGAGGCATCATCGATACAGTTCGACGGGAAGCCGATCACTATCAGGCCTGCCTGACCGCGAGTGCCATGTGGTCAGATCACTTGAGGCTGCGTCAAAAATTTCAAATGCATCGGCAGGTCCGATATGAAACCTTTACGACACGACAAACAATTTGCCGCACGCGACGCGGGCCTCCAGCCTCCGGGAGAGAAAATCGTGCTCCATTGTCCTGCAGAGTTTAGCATCAGATGTACAACCCATTCATTCTGGACTCCAATTGGTTTCTGTTAGCATCACCTTCCATGGATGAATTCCGTTACTGAATCAGGTTACAGTATGAGATAGCTGGAATCAGGGGGAGATAGCAAAGCAACGGATTAGAGGATACTAGTGCAGCAAGTATCTTATCTAGAGAAAGATGGAGATTACAACAGGTGAGGATAGACGATGAGGAACCGAGGAGGAAGGAGTTGGCTCCGTTTCTGAATAATTCATCCACGCCATTATTTCCTTCTTATAGCAAGCCCAATTTTGTACAGAAATATTGTGTCAGGTGGCCGTACATCGAAGTAGGACCAGCAGGCAAGTGATACACAAGACTACATGAGCACGCTCTGACCCTGCAAACAAAGTTACCCATCAATTTCTCCGTCCACACATCCTATTAGAACATGAATTCTTCAAAATAGCAACCTGAAAATAGCAACTTCAGAAGCCATTTCAGTGGAGGATCCTTGTCAACACGCATCCCACGTTCCTCGTGCATGCTCTGTTCCAAGTTGAGCCCCCGATTGGAAACAAAACGGTGCAGGCTTTCACGAACTCCCATTGGCGCACCATTTGATCGTGGGAAAAAGGTAATTCAGATTGTTATCGCTCTCAGCGAAAGTGCGAAACCTCCCCCAGCTTCAGATTCCGGGAGTCGATGTCTCGCTGATGCCATCCGCCGCCGCCGCCGCAGCTTCACTGTCCAATCCTCCTCCACCAAGACGAGGAGCGACAGGAAAAGAGTAGCTGATGACGTTCGCACGGCTGCCGTTGGCTGCGCTGCGCAGCACTGGAGCTCCATGGCCACCGCGGCGTCGGCACTTCTTCCTCTCTCGTGTCCAACCTTCTTCGCGTTCAGGGGTGCGGGCTCACGACATGGAGAAAGGAAATCTCAGTCCAGCGGGGCGCGGATGCGGTCTGCGCGCAGAGGAAGGGCCAGGAGGCGGGCTCTGGTGACCGCCGGAGCCGCCATGGCCGGCCATCGCGAGGTCGGAGAGTTTTTTTGCACAAAGCCCCCTCAAATGGATCGCGACTATTAATCGCGATCCAAATATTTTCACAAAACACCCTAAACTAAATCGTGATTAATAATCACGATCCGAATATTTACAGATACCCCTGAATTGGATCGTGATTAATAATCACGATCCGAATATTTACAGATACCCCCTAAACTGGATCGCGATTAATAATCGCGATCCGAATATTTACACAAAACCCCCTGCTATTTTGTAGATAGCCCCTTTCCAGCTCAATTGTTGCTGGGCTCTCTTCCCCTTCCGCTCCGGTGACGTCTCCTCCTGCGATCCGCAGCCTCCACCCCGCCCACCCCTCACCCCACCGCCGCTGCCTCCACCCTCGTCCGGTTCTCCCAAAACCCTAAGCATCCGCAGTCCCCGTCGCCCATCCATTGTGATCTCCGTCAGTCTCGGTCGCCGATGCAGCGCTGCATTTTTCCCACGCCCTCACCATCGTCGCCGCCATCGCCATCGTCCTCGCCCTCCCGGCGACTCCTCCGCGGTCGCGGACCAACCCCCTCCGATCGGCCCCTTCGTCCCGCTGCTCCCTGCCCACCCACCTGCTCGCAGCGGTGCTCCAAGTTGTGACGGACCAACGACACGGCGAGAAGGATAGCGATGATGTGGGGAACGGGGAATCCCGTGCTGTAAACTTATCTCGTGTCCACCTTTTTCTATCTGTATCGTCTGTGTTGCGTCTGGCTTGGTAGATTAAACATACTGTAGACTTGTGCATTGAGAAATTGCATAACCTGAATTACTGAAAGCTAGAGTTCATGCTGTCATCTAATATGTTGATTTCCCATTTTTTGCCATGGTGCAAATTTCATTTTTAGCGAAACTGTGCATGCCTCTTTCCAAATCTGATCTATTTATTTCTATTTTTTGTTTGCAAAACTAATAAGAAATCCATTATGAATAATTGCAGTATGTGTAGGCACAGGATCTTCCTGTCTTCTTGTAGTCAAAATTTGCATGAGCTTGCGTCATGAGTGGTGCATTGGCTTGAGTAGCACAAGTATGTGTTCTATTCAGATGTAGTGCTTTCTACACCGCAAAATCTCCACGCTTAATCCTTTGAACATGTGTTGCAATATGATTTCATTAATTACCCCAAACATCTAGAACATAGATCCAATGTTTTACTTGTGGTTGTTTGTTACTTGAGCCTGTAAATAGTTGCTAGCAGATAGAGTCTGATAGTATGCAAATATCTTTTTTTCTGTGGTACCGAGTTCAACTCAACTTACTCGGTTGTTTATGACTCGAACAGGTAATATTCTGCAACCCATGCTTGATTAGAAGGTACTTTAACAAGAGATATGGGAATTTTTATCTAAATGCTGCTAAAGAGGCCTTGAATTTGTTATCAAAATGATTCAAAGGTATGCAATTTAACTCGATCACACTGTAGGTTGAATAATGAATTTTCCTTGCTACTTTTTATTGCTTTTCTTTTGCTTCAGACTACAATGACGTAGTCTTTGTTATTTGTTTCCAGTTTGATACCTGCCATTCATCGTAAAACAGCTACACAAGTTTGGTGGCCGCACGCTCTGTATTTTGGGTTTTGTTATTAGTCATGTTAGATTCCAATTTTCTTTTTGGAATAAAATCATTTTTCTTGTGGTGGGTTGGCTTGTGCACCAGCAGGAGATGATGCTCAATTACAGTATGATATCGAGTGGAGTCATGCTGAATTGGTACATATATGCATCCTGGAAAAAGGATGTGTTTATGTACTTCCTTAAGACATGCAGATAACCAGTCCCTTTCTCCTAGTTTTATTAGTAAAATTCAGCCCCATCTACTTAAATCTTGAGGTTATAATGAGTGCTTTGACATGGCAGATTGATGTGCAATGTGGTTGTACCACTCCATGGTGACCTTCCATTAACCATGCTTTGTGTATTTCATAAGCATGCAAGGAAGATTGGTCAGGCTTTATGGAGAAGATTCATGAAGTGGTACCTACCAATCGACAACCTGAGCTTCTGCAGAAACTGTCTGAGTGAAGCTTTATTCTTGAGCTTATGTATGAGCAATTCTAGAAAATTTTGAAAAGGGGTCCTATTGGCCAGGTTAGCTACTTTTAGTCCTTGAAAATGAGATTATTCAACTTGGGCAGGTTCACAAGGTGCAGTTTTCAGAGCTGACCATGTCTATGAACTGACACGTAAAAAACAAAATATAATGACTCATGTACTTATACACTTCTGATACTAACCTATCCTACACTATATATGCTAATTAACTGCACCATCCTTGTTAGGACCTTCATGAGATTGTTCTACATCAAAAGTCCGCTGACCAGTTATTGGGCTCATCTTCTACATCTACTGTAAAACTTGCATCAGGTTCCTTCGCAGCTCCTAGTACTGGCTGGGTTGTGCTTCATTGTTATTGCACTGAAAGACACTATTAAAAAAGCACAAATATCACTCTAAATGGTGGTCGCATATATATGCAGTTTGGTTAGGCTCACTGCTTTGTGTATGTCAGTTTCAGCTACTCTAAATGTGCTCGGACACTATTATGTAATAAAATACTCATGATTTATGTATTACGTTGAAAATATTTTCAGTTGTAATTCACGAATTTTATTTTTTTATAGTGGCTCATAGCGTAAGGAATTTTTCTATGTTCGTATGATTCACTAGTTAGAGATTGGTGCTGAAATTGTTCTATATGTTTTTATTCATGCTCATGTGATTTTTTATTTGAGTTACTGATATCAATTGATATCGATATGTTTTTGATCCAATTGGAAATTCAACTGTGCATAGAAAATTGCAGACAGATGGGTAAGTACCTCAGACTCACCCGTGTATAGAATACTGCAAATGATATAAATGTCAATGTAATATCAGTGTTTAATTTCATACTATTATTATCTTATCGCGTGATCTTTGTTATTGTATTAATTTCAGGAACTTTGCTTTTTTAGATTACATGTCACCTTGTAGTATTTAATTTCACAATATTATTATTTTATAACGCGATCTATGTATTTTTATTATAAAACTTTGTTGTCCCGTAGCAACGCACGGACTACCTACCTAGTAATTGATAAATTATCCACATCAATTGCACGTGTCTGCAAGCCGTAGGGAGCTCCGAGGAAGTTAAGATCCTGGGCTTCTTCTATGGCATCGGAACTTGAGATTAGCCTCGCACGTGTTTTTCAGATTTTCATGCATCAGTCCAGATGACAAGTTGTTCAGAGTGTGCAGTATGGAGTATCAGATTGTGTTTCAAATGTTCAGAGGTACCGTGCACGGCCGGCACCCATCTTATGTTTACACTTCACAAAGTCTGACGCACGGGCTGCCCCAAAAAATTACAGATGCTAAACCCAAAGAAATTACACGTGCTTCATGTTTTCAGCTACTTTGCTAGAGCCAGAACTTGATATTTCCATGCCGAATGTTGTTGCTAAGAATTTCAGATTTGCAGTGCAGGTAGTATCCACGTCTCAGGCCATACAGAACGTGAAGTGCAGCTTTCAGAGTTTCAGACATGACGATGTTTCACATTTCTGCAGAGCTGTAAGCGCGAATCATTGCCATTTGAATTAATCACACCAATCAACGACAATAGATCAGGCATGAGTTAAGAACTACAGTTCAGCGTGTTTCTGAATTTTCTTGCCATGTTCATCTCTTCAACCTGCTGTGATCCAGATAGTCTTACCGTTTCATTTTATTCGTTACTAGTCCAGCAGAGCCAGTCGCATGATCAATTGGCGTGTCTCGATTCAGTTCTTTGGATCTCAGCAAGTTGAAGCGAGAAAGAACATGGCAAGGGCATCAGAAACCATTCAGAAACACACTGACCTGATGTCCTGTACCTCATGCCTGATCAGTAAGGATTCAGTGTTGGTAGGCAATATCATCAGAACTTCAGGATTGCTGATTACTTGCTTATTATTCGGGCACGCACGCATCCTCGGTTGCTGAGTTTAAAACGAATTCGATAAGCTTAGTGCCCTACAGACTTTTGTGCAGTAACTGTAAGTCTGTGGCCATACATCAAAGTGGCAACAACAGGTCAACAGCACTAGACAATTACCATGCTCTGCACCTGCAAGCAGAGTTATCCGTCCCGAATTTCACTTTTTTTTTGAAAGCAAACAAATTTCTCCATCCACACATTTGGTCTATATTAGAACCTCAAAATTTTTTACAGTGGCAATGAGAACCATTCACCACCTACATGAATTTCTTAGAATTTTTACGAATTAATACACCTGCAAAATGGGTGCCAGAGTCCGATTTCTTGGGTGGTCGGTAATCAGAGACAAACTTGTCATTTTAATTTCTCCCTCCTATGCAATGTATCAAGTCTAAAATTTTGTAAAGCGTGCTGCGGATATTTTCTTCCAATATTCAAGATTTTTCTTCAAGTTTTTAAGCGTTCGTGGCTCCGGCAAATAATCACGAATTGGGATACACAGGGTGGACGGATTTCGTGGGTGCACGGCGAAGATGCACGGCCCATGTACGAGTCGGACTATGTAAACTAGCGAATATTTTCGCTGTACGAGTCGGACTATGTAAACTAGCGAAGAGCAGGTACGTACCCTATAAAATCATGGGTGCATGGCCGATGGAAGGATAACCACAATCAAATTACGGGAACGTGTGGTGCCAATCAGGAAGATGAGCATGAGGTTGGTGGTGACCAAGTCGTCACCGCCGGCGCTGGTCGTCCCGTCGAAGCCAACGCCGGGCGGCAACCTCCCGCTTACTTCCACCGACAAGTCCCGCCTCTTCGTGTCATTCGCATCGCTCATGGTCTTCGAGCGCCCCATCCACGAGCCGGCGGAGACGATAAGGCGCGCGCTGTCCCACGCGCTGGTCTACTACTACCCCGTCGCCGGCCGCATGGTGGCGGCCGGCGCCGGCGGCGACGTCCACCTCGCGTGCACCGGCGAGGGCGTGGCGTTCGCCTCCGCGACGGCGATCGGCACCCTGCAGGACATCAGCTTTCCTGCACGCGTCGCCGGAACTCTCGCTCCGGTACGGCGGCGGCGGCAGGTGCGGGATGTCCGACCCGCTGGCGATGATCCAGGTCACCGAGTTCGCCTGCGGCGGGTACGTCCTCGCCGTGACGTGGAACCACGGCCTCGCCGACGCCTCTGGCATCGCCCAGTTCTTGCAAGCCGTCGGCCAGCTCGCTCGCGGCTTCCCCTCGCCGGCCGTCGTCCCAATCAGGTACGACGAGTCGTTCCCCGACATCCCGCAGCTCATGTCTGCTCTGCGAAGGCGGGCACCTGCTGGGCACGAGTCGTCCCAGCACCTGGCGGACTACGCCTACACCGACGTCACCATCCCATGGAGCTTCATCAACCGCGTCAAGGCGGAGTTCCGCCGGACCCACGCCGGCTGCGGGGCCTGCACCGCGTTCGAGGCGGTCACCGCCGCGGTCTGGCAGTGCCGGACCCGTGCGATCAACAACGCCGCCGACGCCCCCGCGCCGCTCGTGTTCTCGGCCAACGTGCGCACGCACGTCGGGATCGCGGACGGCTACTACGGCAACTGCGTGTCGTCGCAGCTGGTGGTGGCGACGAGCGGCGCCGTGGCGAGCGGGGACATCGTGGACGTGGTGAAGCTCATCAAGGACGCCAAGGAGAGGATACCGGAGTCCCTCGTCAGGAGGAAGATGCCGGAGCTGGACGACGGCGGCCTCGTCGGCGCGCTGTGCGGCTACAGCGTGCTGCGCGTCTCGTGCTGGAGCCGCGTCGGGCTCGACGCCGTCGACTTCGGCGGCGGCACGCCGGAGCGTGTGGTGCCCGACTTGGAACGGAAGCGGTCGCCCTTGTGCTTCCCGTGCCTGCCGTGCGCGAGGAACGACCGTGCCGGTGCCAACGTGGTAGCGTTCTGCGTCACCGAGGAGCACGTCCACGAGTTCCATGCCCAACTCGGCGAGACTCCAGTGACCCAATTTTGTCGTTGTCATCGAAAATCCGTTTTTTCTGACCCAAGTAACATTTCTGTTACCTCTACTTTTTTCATGAGTACGTATTCCGTCCGTCCATTACACGGGTTACTTGTATTGTACTACTGCTCATGGTTCATACCAGCGATCGTGTTCTCGAGGACCAGGATTCAGATCCCCTAACGTCAGCCTCTTTGACTTCACCCTGGGTGCAGTCACCCCCATCTCCACCGTCTAAAGCTCATCCAATGGCAATCCTGTTAAACTAATCTCACAGGCCGGTCGGGTGGCCCATCTCAGCCCACAGCTGGGAGAAGAATACAATGTCATTTCAAGTTTTACACAGTTCTTAATGGCTCCAATCAGTGTTGATGATGATCTTCTCAACCAAGATCTGTTCTAGTATCTCTGAGTTGGTAGGACAGTATTTTGGACAGGGTTAACTAAAGTCTTCTGAAGTCTAACCTATAGTCTTTTGTGGCCTAATTGTACAAGTGAAAATGGCCTATATAGTTATAATGCTTGTTCACTTGTAGCGTGCTACAGACTATAAGTAGCTGTTAGCGCTTGCTACAGACTATAGGTGTCTGAATTCAGCGTGACAATGATTAAAATGACATGTATTGGTTTAAATTTAGTGTCAAGTGCTCCTACTTGAATTTTATGTTCAAGTATTGAACGTATTGGTGCTGGATGTTTGAATCCCCTGTTGTTTTTCTCAATGTATGAATGACTGACTGCAAGTGTTGTTTTTCTCAATGTATGAATGGCCGGCTGGAAGTGTTGTTGCCGGCTGCAAGTTTAAATGACTGTTGTTTTTCTGAATGAGAATGACCGGCTGGAAGTGTTGTTGCCGGCTGCAAGTCTGAAACTCTGAATGACTATTGCTTTCTGAATGAGAATGGCCGGGTGCCCGGGTGCAAGTCTGAATGTTCGCGGCTGCTGCGTTTTCCCAGAGTAAAAAAAGGCCATCTCGTTTCTACCGTGGATCTGTGCTGGACGGCTGATACATGCCCGTTCGGCAAGTCACCCAATCCCGCTCCGGATACAGCAGCAGCCATAGCCCATCTTCCGTTCCGCCGCCGACCCGCTTGGCCGCTTCCCCGGCTCCCCTCTGCAACCTCCAGATGGAGGCGCCGGTCGCCGGCCTGTTCTCCTCTCTCCCTGAGGAGCATCAGGACGAGATCCTCCGGCGCCTCCCCCTCCCCGACGCCGGTGCGCACCTCCGCGCTCTCCCGCGCCTGGCGCCGCCGATGGGAGTCCGTCCCCGGGCTCGCCCTCTCCTTCCCCAACGGCACCCCACCGGGGGTCGTCGACGGCGTCCTCCTCTGCCACACCGGCGGCGCCGTATCCAGCTTCGCTTTCATAGTCGACAACGCGTCCGCCTCCCACGCCGGCCGCTGGCTCGTCGCGCTCTCCCGCCGCGGCGTCCAGTCCATCGACCTCCGCAGGCCTCGCCCATACCCCCGCATTCTCAGTCGGCGAAGGCCCCCCACCCTCCACTCATCCATCTTCTCCTGCGCCCACCTCGTGTCCCTCCATCTTCAGGAGTTCTGCCTTCCACCCCTCCCCGTGGGATTCGCCGGCTTCCCTGTGCTCGAGGACCTATACCTCAGTGAAATCAAGTTGCCACCTAACAGGGAGGGCCAATTGCAGGCTATTATCCACGGGTCACCCTTGCTTCGGGTCCTTTACCTCGAGTATGTGCAAGACCCTGTAGGGGGCTGTGTGATTCAGGCGCCCAATCTCCATAGCCTGACATTTATTAGTTCTGAGAACAAGGGCTGGCGGTTTGGGGAGCTGCCTTGCCTGGATGCCTGCATTTGTTATGTGGATGAGTATGATGAGGATGAACAAGATTTCGGGGAGCTGCTCGCTCGGGTTGCCCAAGTTGAAGAGCTCACTCTTCACTTGCCGGTACATTGTTTGCTTCCCAACTTTATTTTTGTGTTTTGTTTACCATAAATCACTGCTGTTAGGAGCTAAAGTCACTGCTGGGTACTGTCACAAGATACATCATTTTAATGCATTTATTTCCATACAGGTTCAAGTTTACACCATTTGATCCTTACTGTTTTGGCTAGTATTTAGCTTCCATTTGAATAGCACAAAATGCTGCCCCTTCTTTCAAATGATGCTACTTGGTGCTTTGTTTTTGGTCAATAGGCATATATGTAAAGGAATGTAAAATACGCTCCACTAATATTATTATGGTGCATACTAATAACATTCAGTTCTATGACAGATACCACTGCCCTTTGAAACTTCAGTGATGGAAGCAAATCTTTGAAACTTCAGTGATGGAAGCAAATCTGTTAGGACTTGACAATGCTCGTAACCGAGTCAAACATAAATCATGTTTAAACTAGCTTCTAATGTAAGATCAGATGGAGGCCCCACACAAGCTTAGGGACCTTAGTAAATTGCTTAGCTAGAAACATTAGTACTTGGCCTCATCTCACGGTTCAATTCAATAATAATTAATAAGTAGTAAGCTTGGTTTCGTCGACTTAACAATGAAAAAAAAAATCTGAAATGCTTCTCAATAAAGGAAACATGTTTGGTGGTACCCTTTAATGCGCTACTTTAGTGGGCTTATGCTCCCTTGTATAAAAACAAAGCTGCAAATCTCATCTATCTTTCTACACTTGCATTAAGTTTTTTGTGTTTTGATTTTCTTTTCTCATCTTGTTTTCTGTTAGTGGTGCACCGAGTGGGAGAATGGGGTTAATGTACATATGGCTCCAATCACCTTTTACAACTTGAAGAGCTTGGAATTATCTATAGCCTTTGATTGCATGAGCCAAATGTTAGTAATGTTTTCCTTACTAAAGAGCTCTCCGAACCTTGACAAACTTAAAGTACAGGTAATGTTCACGTTGCCTTTTGGATATTCGTCATTACATTTCCTGAAAGTCATCATGCTGCCTGCTACCAACTGATTCGCCTTTTTTACTTTTATTGATGAAGTTTCGAAAATATGAAGAGGAATTTGAACATGGGGAGCTCTTAAGTGCACAATGGACTAATGGCATGTGTTCCAATCTTCAAGGTGTGGAGATACTTAGCTTTGATTATTATCTTCCAATGGATTTTATCAAGCTTATTCTCTCCAAAGCAAGTCGCCTCCGCACATTGTCTTTGGAAGCAACACGCCTTGAATCCTCTGCAGTTTCTCAGGACGATCGAATAAATGAGATACTCACATGCACAAGAGCTTCGGCTGAATCTCAGGTTCTGTTTAAGGTAAAGAAACTCTATTTCAGGTTGCAAGCCTCTATCTTATATATTTTGGGTCTCATATAATACGGACAATCTCACCCTTCATTTTTAGTCATATCACACTGACAACATTCTTTGGTTTTATTCCTGTCTCCTTGAGTTTTGTCCTGACTATTGTTTTTCTGATTGGATTTCTCAAGTGATTTCGTGTAGTTGCCTGAGTTTAATTTTGCTGCTTTCCCTTCCTCAGGCCTCTTGTTATTTGTTTAGTACTTCGATACTAGAACTCGCATCAAACCATGTTATATAAACCTTCCTCTTCCAGTTCCAGACTTCCACTCAAACAGCTGAAACCCTTCACTGGATGTGCCTGTCGGAATTAGAAACTCGCATCAAACCATGTTCTATAATCTCCCGCTTCCAGTTCCAGTCACTGGTTGTGTGTGTTAGAATTAATCTTCTTGTCCGGTGCAAAAGTGAACGCGTGTGTGTCCTTTCACATACTTGTGCAAGTCAAGGAGTCAAATGCTACTTGGGGTTAAGTAGTAGGTCGAGTTCAATGTGAACTCTAGAAACCATCTAACCATGCGAAAGTGTCACTCTAGTGTGAAATCAACCATCTAACCATGCGAAAGTGTCACTCTAGTGTGAAATCAACTAGGTGCTCCCTAGTATATAGCAATGTAACTTTCTTAGTAAATATGAGGAAGAGAAAGGAGAAAATGGTGCTACTGGAACTTGCTTTGTAAATAAAGTTCTTGAGAGTGTTTCTCAATTAGTGATCCTGGTGAATAGCCAATTTTGTACCCCTTTTTATCTGACTGGGAAGCATGGTTCGCAAAGGCGTCGAGGCACTCAGGGAGGCCAAGGCGTCGCTGACGCCCAGCCAGAAGAGAGGAAGAGCATGGGGAATGAGTGACCGGAGACAAAAGGAGGAGCAAGAAGGGTTACTGGAGATAGCAGGAGGCGACCTCCGCCTTCCCCATCCTCAACGGCACTAGCGCCAGCGAGATCTGGCCCCCGCAAAACTGGGGAGGTGCGAGGACTTGAAGCGGATGGCTGTGGTGCTACAGTTGTGCATGCTGGAGCCTGGAGGGCAGGGTTTAGATTGCGCTTGCTGGAGGGTTTGGAGGATTGGGGCTGAACGGAGGAGTGGCAGTGGCGCTGCTGCTGCTGCTGCGGCAGCGGGAGGAAGAGACGAGCAACGAGCGGCGACAGCACTTTGACGATGTAGGGTTATGGGAGAAGATGGGATAAAAGGGGACAAAGTAGTTATGGGCTAGTTGGTGGGCTGGGCGTGACTTCCATTTTGCTGTTTCCCCCTTTCTTTTTTTCTTTTTTCAATGTTCTTTCTTCTTGATGCTATTATTTTGCTGTTAAACTGCTCCTGTATGGCGTCGCCTCGCCTCGCCTCGCCTAGGCGTTGAGGCGTGGGTAGGCTGCCACACCACGCTTCAGTGCCTTACAAACCACGCTTGAAAGTAAATACCACAGATGGAGGGCTTTAGTGTGAGTTCAGCACAATGTGGAATATCCCATATCTTCACTAAAATTCTGAATGTGACAATGTTACGCCATATGACACTTTGAACTTCTTCCACTGTCCTATAAATGGCCCTACTTCATGCAGACCATGGCAAATTTTCCTTTCATCAGGCATATGCTAGTTGATGTGACTCGTAGATGGTGCAATTTACCTTTGACCATGACCTGGTTAGACCACTTAGATACTTTCACTGAAGCACGGCATGTAGTAAGGAAGAGTTTGTAATATTTATATATTACTTCACTTGTCTCAGGTTTAGGAATTCACGTCAAGATTTTCCCTAATCCCTACAATATGTTCTATAGCATTTGGCTTTTAGTTCCAATCAAACATCAATTCATCTTCTTGTTGGTTCTATAGATTTTAGTATTTTCTGGCACAAAGAAACCCAATCATCTGGGGACAGTTGAACCATACCATTTTTGCGATTGGCTTAGCTTGGGTTAGCCATACACATCTTTATGTCAAATGGCAATATTTTCCATAGGATGATACATGCCACTGTTCCTTGGATTGCTGTTGAGAAATGCTCCTTTAATTCCAGTCCACTCTGCATATTCAGTTGACTCTCTAATCAACTCGTTATGTTGATGTTATGCTATGGCTGTTTTGTCTACATTTCCTGCACTCTATATGAAGCTGATAACTTTTTTAATGAAGGCGCCTAATGGCAATGTGACGTCTACCTAGTCAGCGCTATGCATATACTTCCACCAACGGGTCAACCGTTTTCTTATAAAAAATGGTTACTGTTCATTTTGGCATAAACTTTTTATGAGTCTCTGTTTGATAATGATCAGTATGCACAAGTGCAATAGTCTCTGTATGTTTGTGTTGGTTTGCTTTATGTCTGCTGTGATAAACTAAACTAACTTAACATTATACCTTCCTAATGCAGATGCATGATGAGTTCGAGTATATACATTTTGGTCGCAGTTTGTTGGACTATTGACTCATCTGGGAAACAGTCGGAAAATGACTTGCTTGGTTCGTGTTAATCAGCTGATATTAGACGTTTGTTCCTCTGCCTGGTAGTTGTTCTCTAAGCCTTGTCAACGTGTTCTTTTGAAGTATTGTTGTGTCAAGTAGATTATTGGCAAGATCAACTATGTCATGAATCCCATCATGCGCGCCTACTGTTTCCGCTCCTTTATTAACTTGAGTCTTTTGTTAAACTTGACATACGGTTTTTCCTATTTCTTCCCGGGAGTTGGTTTTTCTTTGATAATCTTGCTCGTGCATATACTATCAAATATCCGTTGTGACTATAATAACTACAGCCAGGTTTGGCAAGACAACAGCATATCTAAACTTGTGCTTTATCCATTTCAAAAACATAGGGAACTGCAGTATGCAAGACACTGTAACATGAAAACATTCTCACATGCCTCTCTACACTAACCTTAAGCAGCTCTGATGGCTGCAAAGGTTTCCCTGCAAACTTCTCATCCTTGGTATCTGTCTTAGCTGAACTTCAACCAAAAAACAATGCATGTGGGTGAGGACTTGCGCCCAGAAAAGAGAGATTAAATAACCAGGTCTAGTGATGTCTTCTTTGGCACATCAAATGCTCCTGGTGTACGAGGATCCCAATCCGGGTGTACGAGGAGGGCAGTAGCAACAACCTCCTGGGCAAATTCGAGCTGTCCGGCCGGCATCCCGCTGGCGCGCCGCGGCGTGCCCCAGATCGCGGTGCGTCCTGATTCCTGAGCCTGTCTGCCGTCGACAAAACGACGGCGGCGGGGCAGCACAGCACGGCGACGACAAGGGGCAAGATGGAGGAGCTCAGGAGCGTGTCTGCCTTGCACCGAGCGCATCACGCGCTCTGAATGAACTAGCATTGAGAATGGGACGGCGGCGACGGGTGGGTGGCGTCGGCGGCGCGGCTCGTGCTGTGCTTCCTGGTACTGGTGGTGATGCTGCTCCTCCTGCCGTGGCCGTGCGAACGCATCCGCCAGAGCAACATCTGCGGCTCGTGCTGTGCTTCCTGGTCCTGGTGGTGATGCTGCTCTTCCTGCCGTGGCCGTGCGAACGCATCCGCCAGAGCAACATCTGCGGCCACGTCGCAGGGGTACTGGTGCTGTGTCTGCCCGCTCGACGGCTTCTTTAATTTGGTTCCACTGGATCTCGATCTCTCTGCAGACGAGGCTGCCCATCGTGCCTATCGTGGTGAGCGGCACGCAGCAGGCGTGGAGGAACAACAGCGTTACATGTTGATTTGATTGCCAGGAACATAGGTTACATGTTCTCGTGCTTTTGTAAATTGATTGAGACAGTATCTCTGTAAGACGTGTTTGCGCCCTGTTCGTTTCGCTGATCACAAAACACTATTGAATCTGCTAGAATCAGCCAGCAAAACGAATAGGGCTTGGATTTCAATCTATTACACATACTTGTTTGCCAAGACTTGTCAACAGTACAAACCCTATACAATTGAAAGGAGAACAGTGAATGTCAGACCAAAATTGTGGTACTGTCTGGGTAGCGTTCGGCAGTTCCGTTACGCTCTGCGCATGTAACTCTACTTGATCCAACTCAGGACCAAAGCATTCCTTCAAACGCCAACTATTGTATGCCTTATACACAAGGCAAATGTTGGGCTGTACCAGAGTTAGGTCCATCTTCAGCAAACTAATCGCAATGTTGCTGTTTAACCATGGACTCTCTTTCCCACTGGAACAGGCCAGACTTCTCAACATCATCTAGTGATAGTACCGGAAACTCTGTCAGGCGGGCTCTGAAGGCATTAGAAAATAGGATCAGGAGGCTCCGGCATGCCTGCTCTTCTTCCATGCGCTCCATCTCGGTCCGTGTCACGGCAGGATCCTTCCAGGGTTGGTAGTAATGCCTAACAATGAACAAACACAATTAAATTCTACGATATACAGGCATCCAGTATTCCAGCGCTCATGTCATCATAAGATAAGCATATAAAAATTGAATAGTCTACATTAAGAGCCCATACCATCTCCATGAAGGATTAGATTCAGCCGGACTGCGTATCTTTGAGCAAAGCATTTCAATCTTGCCACGGCCCACGGTTGTTGGCCAGGTGCTTGTTCCCTGTTTCAACAAGGTAAAAGGGAAACAAATGTGAACGAGATGCCTCGTTACCCCATCAAGAAGACAACAAGAGAACAAAGGCACTCTATTTGCAAAACTACCCTAAACTAATTTAGGCTCACCCAAACTCCTTATGAACAGCATTAGAATGCAGCAAAGTCAAAGTGTACCTTGCTTACTAGATCTGTCAAGAAGCAACAAACAAAGAGCCATCACAATCGATGGCAAAGAATCGCTGTTCTTTTGCACATGGTCGCCTGTGACCGGAAGGTCCAGGGTTCAAGCCCCAGCCTCTACACATTTATGTGTGGGAAAGGCTGTGCGCTAAACAACCTGCCTCCAGACCCCGCATAGTGCGGGAGCCTACGGCACTGGGTACGCCCTTGAAGGTATAGTATGATGACAGCTAGCGTATCGTTTGCACTGCAACTCTCTACCGTGTCAACCCTTTCGTATGCATCGTTCAAGAAAGAATGAAGAGTTCCAAGACTGCTGGTGCTCCATGCAAGATCTCCACTCTTTCCATGAGAGATTCTGGATGTCCTCCCAAGTATTACGGAAGCCACTAACAAGCGCAAAAGCTTCGAAAGTTGCGACTCATTTACTGGTGGCTCTTTGGAGGATATTTCCAACAGAGACCTTTGGTTAGAGTACAACCAGAAGATGGTTGAAGTTGCCCAAGAAACAATCATTGATATTCTTGACTTATCCTGTCAAACAAAACAAAGATTTACATATAACGTTCCATATAATCCTTGGGCGGACAAAACAACTGTTTGGTAATTTGTATGCATATATGATGTGTGCATTTTTCAGGATGCTACACAATATTTATATGAGTAATTATATAGTGAAATTTCAAAGAAATCAATATAAAAAAGCAATGTACAAACCCTATACAGTTTCAGATACTCATGACAAATTGACAATGCTAAAAACGTGATCTTAGTGGCTTCTGAAATAAAGGCAGTGCATAAGCAATGTACCATTTCAGATGAAATTGGCATAGGACCATTCATAAGAATGGCATTGACACCAAGTTCCATTGCAAGCTTATGCTCTGCACTTGCGAAGCTGCCACCGGTAGCTTGGCACAGACTAAAAACACCATTGAGGGATAAGGTAAAATGCGGTTGGTATATCTTCCTTTTCATAGACAGCCTCATTGTTGATGTAATCACACTAAGCACTGAAGTCAACATGGGAACATTTCCTTTCAATAACTTAACATTCTTAATTAGAAGGACACAAAGGTCTGATGATATCGCTGATAGTTGCTCAAGGGCAGTTTCTTGGAGCCAATCTGTAATTAGTCTTGATGATATCAAATCATTGACTACCTGAAGAAAGCGAATCCGGTTACAGATTAACGATGAAAAAAATGATTTCACAAATCTGCTATAAATCAAATACCATCATCACTAGGAAACTTAAATTATTCATAAATAATGTCTCTGAACCACAGTAAGATGTGTGACAACCGATCGAGGATTTATGACACGCCTAATAAGTAATGATGTTGTAGAAAAGCCAAACACAAGAACAAGTTACTCGATAATTTCTATCCACAGTAACTAAGGCATTCAGATGAAAAATACAACTGAAACCAATAATACATTTGTACCAACCCTACCCCTTTGTAAATACAATAATCAAAGCAAATATATGTTTCAACAACTATTTGCTATGTAAAAACTGCTCAGAAATCTATTAGAGTAGTTAATTGCAATCTAGCTAACTGCCTGAAAAGACAAAACCATAACAAACCAAAAAGAAACCTAATATGGAGCAGAAATGCATGCTCTAATTAATCCATAAATTTGGTTGCAGTGAAGACTCATGCAAAAAGAAGACAGATCATGTGTTTCTCCCCTTCTGAAAGGGCTTGCAATAGAGCAGAAAATAACTTATAAAACTGTTTTACCTCCAACGTTAACCAAAGTTGGTTTCATTCCATATTAGATTCTTTAGGGAAAACTCCTGTGCTTGAGAGCATGCCATCATTAGTGGAGGCATCCATTGACCTAGATGAGGAGCCTGAGTGCTCGTATTATAAGGTCTGTCATTGTGAATTCTGTGACAACTCTTATGTTATTGGTGATAGCATTGGAAGTAGCAGGGGCAGGCTTCTAACTTCTAAGTGGATTATCTGAAGCTGAGAATCTGACTTTCAAGTCTAAACCCAAAACGGTATGTCGTCACTTTCATCTTTACAAGAGAGCTATATTATGTCATCCATGCACATTCTAATGTTTCTAAGTAGGTATGCTCGATCACAGTGAGGATTATTTGATCTGTTCTTTTCACTTGTCATGAAATTTGTTACTTGCTGTACAAATTATTTTCAAAAGGGATTTAAGATGGTGCCCTATGTTTAGCAAGTTAAAAACCTTGTTGCTCGATGCGCCTGATGACTTTCGTGCACTAGTTTGTCTTCTTGAACACTCACCAGTTCTGGAAAAGGTTTGCTCTTAAACTTTCTTCTAATGTACACATTTCATAAGTCGGCGACTGCTATGTTCTAGAATTATTATTACATTATTGACTGATTATTCCAAACCGTTTTTGTTTGTTACAGAGGCGTAAAAGATATATTGTTATAGGAGATGTCAGACCAATGGAGGGATTACCTCCAATCTTAGAGCATCTTAAACTAGTTGAAGTCAAGTATGAGAAGGTTGATGAGAGGATGTTCAAACTTGGCGTTTTTCTGTGTGCATTTAATATCCGTAAGCTAACTTGCCACACTCTTCATGCATATATGTTATGATATTTGCCGTAACTTTTAATTGCATAAAAGGAGGCAAGCAGCATTGGAAGTTTAATCTGCTAGAAAATCATGATTGGTAGTAATAGCATGTGCTATTAGGGAGTATCAAAAAACAAAACCCTGTACTGTATAAAGATATTTGTTGCCAGACATAATCCCTCAAGGTGTTCAGCATTTATATTTAACTGCATTTCTTAAGCAGCGAGACAATATTTTGACTTGTTGAAGAGTTATTAATAGTATTAAAATGGCTGATTTAAATAGCTATGATAATATGTTAGCTTGCTGAAGTTCCAAACTCTAACAGAAATTCCATATTGATCGGCATAATTAAAATTCTGCACCGCGTCCACGAAGCAAACCAACAGTTGCATGTTGCTGACTCAATTGCCCATCCTCATGTTCTTGTCCACACAAGCTAATTGCACACATTCGAGAGTAGCCAGAGAAATATTGTCTCTCCATACACACGTTTTTGCATGCATTCACTCACGCCGTTCATTTATTATCATAGACATGCATGCAGTACGTTTGAGCTTTTTTTTTTTTACACTATGGCTTCTTTTCGAATAGTTTCCTACTAGGGACTCTCTGGGTGACTCCTGTCATTGTGTATCACCGATTTTTTAATTCTTTTTTTACATTTCCCCTTTTTATTCTTAGTTTCATTTGCTCATCTGATGCTTTGATACCTGAACATGCTCCTATATTCCCCGCATGGTAATTCGAGGCGCCGGTTTATTAGGATGATGCAGTCTTGCATTGTCACAGACAAAAAAGGCCGTGGTGCATTGTAGCTATAAAGCAAGGTATCAAATCAAACGAATAAATGTCACAAACAATTGGACATAATAGAGATTAAGCCATCCTACCCATCAAAGTGAACTTCCTATTTGTGGTAGCCCGTACCAGCATTTAATAAAGTTTCTATATCAAGTACAGTTGTCGTTTAATTTTTATTTCACCTGTTGGTATATGACATTTTTATGTAAACTGCTTGCACATTTTCATTTTTTACAGGTTTTCGCTTTTTTTTATCAGGAATGTGCAAGTGCTTGGAGTAGACGTGGGAGAAAATTTGGGCTGCTTCATGGACATCTCCCACTGTTGAGGAATACAACACCGGAATTTGCTGGGCCAAGGTTGCCATATTTTATCTTTGAGTAGTTGGATATTTTACCGTCCTACTTTTCTAGATTTGCATTTTTTCATATGAATTTGCAGCGTGATTGTTCAGAAAAGACATCTTAGTTGGACCTGGTATACCATTTTGTTAATTTCACTGCACTCGTTCACTTGTTCTTGGTTCCAAATACTGGCGATAGACGTCATGCCTGTTTTTGTAAATTCTCGGGTAAATCCCTCCAGTTCACAATACTTTTATGATAGGATATATATGATGTCAAAATCACACGCTAGCTCGTTCTCAACCCAAGTCGAGTCCCAATGCAAGAATAGGCAGACTAGTACTCCGTATAAGCTTAGCCCGAATCCAGATCGTGGCCACATCCGACTCGGTCTCGAGTTTCCTGTTTCCCTTCCATTTTTTTCTTCGTTCGGTGATCTTGCTCGTAACAGGAAAGCCGTACACCGATACGGATAGCAATACCTCCACGTACAGGTGCGTCTACATATCGATGAGAAGCTTGCCCACAATGACACATAAGCAACGAGCACGTTCTTTCGACAAACAGAGATAGATCGACGGCGCGCGCCGCCTGGCATTCCGGCATGGCAACACGAACGACGAAGACGAACAGCTTGAACCATCGCGTCACGGCCGCCGGCGACGCGCGCCGCCAGCACCAGCAGCCCACCAAGACCTCGTCGCGGTGCGTGGCGGAGGGCGAGACGGTGACGCACGACTTCGAGGTGGCCCGCTACTCGCAGCTCATCAAGACCCTGGGCGTCGGCCAGTACGTCACCTCCGGCACCTTCAGCGCCGGCGGCCACGACTGGGCCATCAGGCTCTACCCGAAGCAGCACGGCGCCGGCGTCGACCACCGCCCGCCCCTCTTCCACGCCGGCGCGTGCCTGCAGCTCTGCGACGCCGCCGCCGTCGCGCCGGAGGTAGTGACGGCCAGGTTCACCCTGTGCCTGGTGCGCAACGACGGCCGCGCGTCGCCGATGGCGACCGAGGCCATGACGGCGGCCTTCGGCGCGCCGCCGCGCGACCGCCACGGCTTCCACAAGCTGCTGCCCGACGCGGGCAAGCTCCGGGCGTGGCGGTGCCTCCACAACGACGCGGTCACCGTCCGGTGCGTGGTCACCGTCGTGCGCGCCACCCACCCGGTCCCGCCGCCGGAGCTCGCCGGCGACCTCGGCCGCCTGCTCGCGACAGGGATGGGCGCCGACGTCACATTGGACGTCGGGGGGCGCGCGTTCCCGGCGCACAGGGTCGTGCTCGCCGCGCGGTCGCCGGTGTTCAGGGCGGAGCTCTTCGGGGGCATGATGGAGAAGGACGCGCGGCGCATCAAGATCGCCGGCGTGAGGCCGGAGGTCTTTGGGCTGCTCCTCCGCTTCGTGTACACGGAGTCGCTGCCAGGCGACGGAGAGGGTTGTGACGCCGCGACGATGCGGCGCCTGCTGGTGGCGGCGGACCTGTACGGGCTCGACAGGCTGAAGCGCATCTGCGAAGGGAAGCTGCACGCGAGCATCGACGAGAGGACGGTGGCGAGCATGCTGGCTCTGGCGGAGCGGCACAATTGTCCGAGGCTCAGAGATGCTTGCCTCGCGTTCACGTCGTCGTCGCTTGCGTCTTGATTCCACAGGACACTGCTTCCTTAACCCATGTGCACCAAGTTTCATTGAGTCCTCTCTGCTTCAGAGAGCTAAAAAGAAAGTCTTTTTAATTGTATGTTTCTAAAGTCAAGCTTTAGGACTATCTTTGCCCCTAATTTTTTTTTAATTTATCTTGGAGGATCTCAAGAAGGCTCAACAGTCAACACTATATGGAAGCACCTCACTACAAGAATTTTTTCAACTCTCGTAAAGCCACATCGACACTAACATTTTGGCCTCCCTCTTCTTTAATTAGAATGGCATCACGGCATATCAAGAGCCTCTCGGCCCTCCCCTATTCTTCATTAATAAAATGCAAGCTATCTATCATTTTTCCCCGGTCAGGGTCAACTTCGTACTCCAACTATCAAAAAGTCCAATTTGATTCTCTAACTTCAATTCTTCGACTCAATTGCGTCCTTCATCCAAGGTGGACTGCCACGTAAGTGTGCCATGTCATCCAGGCGAGTACGAAATGTCCTCTTTGCCCCTTATTATATCTGAAATGCATCCTGTCTGTTACTTGACCGCCGGTCCTTAATTGCAAGGTAAGTACTGGTAGAACACTGCACAGTGCACGCTGAAGATATCATGGCACTGGTCAAATGCAACCAAGTCAACCAACTAATAACAACGTCACGTTACATGCTTGAGAAGGACATACGGTTCAACTACGCAGTGATACGTTGCACAAAGCTCATCTTGGTACGTCAAAGCATTCTTCCTCTGGTTCATCAACGTGCAGGATCATTGTTCAGTCTCTGCACCAATAAACGGGCCATGTTGGTGACCCTGTCTCGCGATCCACTGCACCGGATCGGTACCCGGACCTGCAGGCTGCAGCGAAGGAGGCCAAGCAACAAATAGAGCGAGGAACAGACACGGAATGCATTTCAGATGTAACAGGGGCATTTAGGATATTTTGTACTCATCTGGATGATATGGCACGCTTATGCGGCAGTAGTCCACCTCAGATGAAGGATCAACACTACTAGAAAAACGACCTTTGGTCCCTAATCATTTAGTTCCGGTTGTGTCTCAGCCGGTACTAAAGTGTGACTTTAGTCATTTTAGTACCGGTTTGTAAAAATAATGTCCTACGGGACACTTTAGTACCGGCTGGGAACACCAGCCGGTACTAAAATGTGCATTTTAGTCCCGGCTGGTGTCCCCAGCCGGTACTAAATTGCCCCAAACAATTTAGTACCGGACTGTGTGTGCATCCGGTACTAAATTGCCTCCAAATATTGGACCCACACGCCTACCCCGCGGCTCTCAACCCCACTCATCTTCTTATCTGCTAGCTGCCTCTTCCCCTCTCTTACCTTCTCAATTTTTCTCCTCTCCTCCGTCTCTAACCATATCTCTGGATCCTCTGCAGGTGGCGCCGGCAGTGCCCTTGGCAGCGGCGGTGTGGGCGCGCCGGCCCCGGCGGCGGCGCACATGGGCGGGCGGCGCCCCCATCCCCGAGACAGGCGGACGGCGCCCCCATCCCCAACGCAGGCGAGGCCGGCGCGAGCGGACGGCGGCGAGGCCGGCTCGGCCCGGTGCGGGCGGACGGCGGCGCGGGTGGCTTGGCCCGGCGCGGGGGCGCGCCTCCGGCATGGGCTGACGGGTAGTTTTTGTTAATCTGCTAGTTACTAAGATGTGAATCTGCTAGTTACTTTGTGATGTGAAGATGAGTGAATCTGTCAGTTGTTAATTTGTGATGTGAAGATGCTAGTTACTTTGACTTTTGTTCCTCTTGTATAATTTCTTTTGTAATATGGGATCTTTATAATCTTGATTTGATGTTGTATAAGTAAAGTCTTGGCTTTTCATCTCTTTGTAAGCTGTGTTCTTGAAAAACTATGTCTTGAAGAACTGATGAGACAAGTTCTCCAAGAAAATGGAGGAAACGGTGGTTTGATGGAGGAGGAGAAGGACAGAGAAAGGGCGAGGGAGGAGCATTTTTTTTTTTTGTGCCTGGAAAAAATTTAGTACCGGTTTGGGGTATAGCCCGGTACTAAATGGGTACGTTTAGTACCGGTTTCAGAACCGGTACTAAATGGTGGGCCACTTTAGTCTCGATTGTTTAGTACCGGTCGTGGAACCGGTACTAAACGTGCCTTCCCGACCGGTACTGATAGTGGTTTCTCTAGTAGTGCAAGTTGAATCGATGGACCTTTCGATAGTTGGAGGAGCTGAAATCTCGAGGACGGGCTTGGCTATTTTGTCAAGAAAAAACAACGTCCCTACCCCTAAACCGGGTTCTGGCACAGCGGCACAACTAACTGCCCGAGGCTTGAGAGTTGCTTCCCTCACGTTCACAAAGAGATAAATCTTGTTTTTCAAAAAATAAATAAAAATAGATCTTCTTATCTCTAAGATAATTCATCTACTACATCCATTGATCTAGTAACTCATATATCATGAACCTACCAAGTCCCAAACAACAACAATGCCATGATGGCTGATGTCCACGACCTCATATCCGGCCGCCGCCGTCCCCCTGACACGACGTCAAGGTGCCTTGCGGAGAAGGTGACGGGGACGCACGACTTCGAGGTGGCCAACTACTCGCTGCTCGTTGGCCGCACCGGCGCCGGCAGGGCCATCAAGTCCGCCCCGTTCACCGTCGGCGGCTGCATCTGGACGATCGAGTTCTACCCGGACGGGCAGTCCCCGGCCGACTGCTTCTGCTGCATGGGCGCGGCGTCCGCGTACGTCACCCTCTGCGGCGGCGGCGCCGTCGTGCCGACGACCGCCATCGCCAAGTACACCCTGAGCCTCCTCGGCCGGGACGGCAGGCCGTCACGGCTCTGGCGCCGCCGCGCGTCGTCGGTGACCTACGGGTGGCCGAACCCCAGGAGCTGGGGATTCAACGTCTTCTACCTGAGGCCGCTCCTCCGCCTCTCGGGGTGCCTCGACGGCGACCGCCTCAGGATCCGGTGCAAGCTCACCGTCTTCGCGGCGCCGCGCACCGAGGACACCACGCCGGCGCCGCCTCCGCCGCCGGAGCTCCCGGGGCACCTCTGCCGCGCGCTCAGGGACGGGAGGGGCGCCGACGTCACGTTCGACGTGGCGGGCAGGGAGTTCCGGGCCCACAGGGCCGTGCTCGCGGCGCGGTCGCCCGTGTTCGACGCCGAGCTCCTCGGCCCCATGGCCACGGTGGACAAGGACGCCGCCGTGCGGGTCGTCGGCGTTGAGCCGGCGATCTTCGAGATGCTGCTGCACTTCGTGTACACGGAGTCGCTGCCGGCGGGCGGCTTCGATGGCTACGGCACGGCGGTGACGCAGCACCTGCTCGTCGCGGCGGATCGGTATGGGCTGGAGAGGCTCAAGCTGATGTGCGCGGAGAAGCTGTGCAAGACCATCGATGTGGCGACCGTAACAACGACGCTGGCGCTGGCGGATCAGCACCATTGCCAGGAGCTTAAGAATGCCTGCGTTGCGTTCATGGCGTCGACGCCGAAAGTGTTGAGAGCCGTCGTGGCGACCGACGGGTTCAAGCACCTGATGGCGAGCTGCCCCGACCTGGTTTCCAATGGAAGTCTTCTTGACAGTGCATCAGTCGAAAGGAAGTAGCCAGCGCCATCAAGAATATAATAGGTCACCTCCGGTATCCTGTGCGTAGATCAACTCATTTTCATAGATTATGCTAAAAAATCATTTTCGTAGATTGTGTACGCGGCGTAGGTAGTATTCTTTCTATTATTTTAAGAAAAAAAGGAAAATGGCAGAATTATTCCAGTATATACATGCTAAATTAGAAAGCGTGGTTGCAAAGAGTAGTTTGTTGAAAATTGGTTACGATTTTTTATTAAAATATATATGTGATGGCTGATATGGACTTTAGTCGTCATATGGCCTGTTATCTATCTATATTTGCATTCGGGTTTGAGTATTATTAGCAAATGTACTGATATGGACAATAATAAAGTAACCCGATGTGTTAGGCTGCTTTATTCGCTTTGCTAGGGCATGGAAAAGTGGCTGAAAGTTTATTTACGCTTGATTTGACTCACTGGCAACGAGTTGAGTTTCTAGTTTATAAATGACCCTTTCAGCCACTAGATCTTGAGATCTAGGACTCAGATTACATCTTTGTAGCCATGATAAAAAATTCCATGTGGGTCTTCTAGACCGGAAAATTGACCATTGCTAAAAAAAATACAACGAGGATTTGACTATATAGCCTATGTAAAGTAAACATAATTTCTATATGAACTAAGGTATAAAGAAGAAGAAAATGTGTTAGGACCTTTAAACCTATGATTTTTTTTCTTGCCTTGTGTAGTCATCATCATCACTAGAGCACAAACCAGAGAGACCGAAATTCAAGTCTTGGAGCCATCTAAAGTGCTTATTTGCTTTTACTAGGTCATGGAAAAGTGGGTGGAAGAGCTTATCTTTTTTTGCAGTTACGTGGCAAGAAGTTAAGCCTATAATTTTCGAATGGCTTATTTTAACGTCGGCCCAACAATGGAGTGTTCCTCTTAAAAACAATGGTGTGTTCCAGGGGCTCCAGAACATAATTTTTTCAGCCATGGATTGTGATATATAACTTTTCATTAAAAAAAAGTCACGGGTTAGGTTAGCATCTCCAAGAGTCTATCTAAAACTCACTCTCTAAATCATCATTTACAGAGTCATTTGCATAAAAATCGTTTTCTATATCTTTCTGTTTTCCAACAGCTTCTCTATATCTTGCATGCACTCTAGAGAGTTATTCTCTTTTCTATATTTTGCTAGCCAGAAATCTGAAATAGAGAGTGACTATATTTGAATAACCAAATAGAGAAGCTGTTGGAAGGTACATTTTTAATAAAATTCTCTAAAACTAGCAATTAGAAAGGATTTTGAGAGTCTCTTGGAGTCGCTCCCCTTAATTTTGCTATCATTAGAAAAATTACACTTGAAAGTAACTATAACCTATGCAAATTGACACAATTTCAATATGAACTAAATTATAAACAAAAATTCATGTGTTAGAGGGCCTTAAATAAACACATGATTTTTTTCTTGTCTTATGTGGTCATCATCAGCACAAAGCCTAATACCATGTTGGAGACTTGGAGCCATCTTCTCATGTACTACTATAGAGATGTCCCCGTTTCCATGACCATCCCACAATCTCCCTCCCTCCCTCGTGAATCGTGATATGGCAACAGCCTCCAATGCCTTCCGAGATCCGGGACGAGAACCCAATTCTACCCCCGCGCGTATGAGCGCCAACTTGCGCTCGTTCTGAGCGTTGCTGCCGCGTGCCCACGTGGGGGACCCACGCGCCTTGCCTTCCTTATCTATTCTCTCCCATTGGAGGCCGCACGCTGCAACCATCTTCCTTTCTCTTCTCTAACTGCTACCCCGTCTGGATCTCGCGTCACGCCACCGGCCTTCCGTCTCCGTCCGGAAGCAACTGCGCTGCACCGGCGAGTGAGGTTGCGGCCCCGCGACGGCATCGATGAGGGCGGCGAGCGCGGCAACCATGGCCGTCTCCGGCGAGCCCCGGCCTTGCTTGAATAGACCTCGTCGACAAGGACGGCGTCGACGAGGTCGAATGTCAAATTTTCCATTTCCTTCTATATTCTAACAAGGAACTGTAAAAAACTGTACTTGCTTGAATTCTCAATAGCACGGCACTGAAATAATCTACAATTTCTTCAGTAAACCATCTGTCTGTCACCATTTTAATTTTTTTTAATTATAAATGGTCCACGTAAGGTTAAGGATGCACAGAACCATCTCCAAGGAACTTCAATTGGTTTAAGCATGCGAATGGCCTCTTCCTATGGATCGGTCACATCCATAGCAGACCGAAGAATTGCTCTGCATTCATGGCTAAATGCACACATGGAGATACGAAAGGCTGTTGTTCATTAAAGCAGTGCACGGTAGATCAATCGGTGGAACTTTAATTGGTTCCCATCAGAACTGGTGAAACGACGCTCTGCGTTCTCAATTGACGCCCTGTTCACCGGAAACGAAACATCTTCCCATGTGAACGCGCACCCCTCAACAAGACACCAAGTTCTATAAGAACTAAGCAGTTCAGTCGACTTGTGCCGTACCCATTGCCATTTTCCTTCTCGCCATGGCTAATAACTCAACCGCTGCACTCAAGCATGCTCAATACCTATCCAAGACGACGTCGGGGTGTGTGACGGGGAGCGTCACCGCTATGCACGAGTTCGTGGTGACCAGTTTCTCTCTGATTGAAGGAATGGCTAACGGCAAGTTCGTGGTGACCTTGTAAATATCCAAGGGCAAAATCGCACAGTTAAACAAATGATGACAAAATTATAATTGCACCTTAAAATTGGGGCAAGAAAAAAAAACCTAGTTCATTCCCTGAACTAACACCCAAAACGCACGCATCTGCATCTGGGGCTCTGGGCAACACCCGTATCCAATCTAGCTCCTTCTGACCTTCTCGCCATGGCCGAAAACTCGACCTCTGCCGACAGCCATGCCCACTGTCGATCCGGAACGACGACGTCGTCGAGGTGTGTGACGGAGAGCGTCAACGCCACCCACACCTTCGAGGTGGCTGATTTCTCGCTGCTCGATGGCATGGGCGTCGGCAAGTTCGTTGGCTCGACCACCTTCATCGCCGGCGGCTGCGACTGGAACATCAACGTCTACCCCGACGGGAACAAGACGGAGGACGACGGCGACTATGTCTCGGTGTTCCTGTGCCTCCGTAAAATAGGAGCCGCCGCAGGTGCAGTCAGGGTGAAGTTCATTCTATTTTTACTGGAGAAAGACGGGAGGGTGTCGAGGCTACAAGGTCGTCCTGCGTCACTTGCACATACCTTCGAGTCAGAAGGAGGGGATTGGGGCCTGAACAAGTTCATCAAGAAATCCATGCTGCAAAAGTTCCTCCGCCGTAACAATGACAGCCTCATAGTCAGGTGTGATCTCTGACTGTGATAAAAGAGTCGAGATCTGAAGAAGCTGAAGTTGTCAACACAGTCGTGATCCCAGAGGCGAACCTGCACCAAGATCTTGCACGCATGTTGAAGGACGGGGACAGCGCGGATGTTACCTTCGATGTAGGCGGCAAGTTGTTCCCTGCCCATAGATGCCTGCTCGCTGCCCGATCTCCGGTCTTCAAGGCAGAGTTCTTCGGCCCGATGAAGAAGAGCCCTGCAGATCATATCAAGATCGATGACGTGGAGCCCACGATCTTCAAGGCACTTCTTCACTTCATCTACACAGATTCCGTTCCAGAATGCTGTTGGCACTGATGATAATGTGACATTGCAGCATTTGCTGGTTGCAGCTGACCAGTATGGAGTGGACAGGCTGAGGATTACTTGTGAACGAAGCGAGGCTTTGCCGTGGCATCGATGTGCTAACGGTTGGCACTACCCTAGCTTTAGCCGAGCAGCACCACTGTATGCAACTCAAAGATGCTTGTCTCGAATTTATTGCCTCACACGATATGCTTAGCGCTATCTTGGAAACTGATGGATTCAACCACCTCGTTGCAAGTTGCCCTTCCCTCATGAAGGAGATTTTAGAAAAGATCGCAAAGTCAAGAGCAAAGAGTATGCTGAAAGTTTAATTAGCTGAATAGTAGCAGCAGCAGCAGCAGCAGTAGTAGTAGTGAATTTTAATTGCATCCTATCATATCTACAGTTTCTACCTTTTTCTATCGGATTCCATGTGGACAATTCGTGCCCATGTTTGTTTACAACACCGCAAATCAGCAAAGAGCTTCAATCTCTTCCGGTTTATTAGTTTCCGTTGTGCTCCTCCCGTCGGATATATTTTGTGCACTAATTGTTTCCTTATCTGAACGGTGGAATATATAATTCCAACAAGAAAGCAGCAAGATCATCTACCCCTGCTGCGGCTGCGCACACGGAAACTCGACGATCGACCCCTGCTGCGCCAACCAGTGGCGGACCCAGCAGATAGACGAAGCCTGGGCTAAGCGTAAGACTGCTCCGTCCCAGCCGCTAGCAGAAGAGCAAATGAGAGCTACGACCATGGACAACAGCAGGTAGACCCTTGTATTTGCGGCACGGGAGCCCGGGCAGGTGCCCAGGGTCGCTGGGCGCTAGGTCCGCCCCTGGCGCCAACCATGGACAAGTGCCGATTCGAGACGCCATCGTCGACGTCGAGGAGTGTGACGACGAGCGCCCGAGTCTCCCATGATTTCGAGGTGACCAATTTCTCGCTGCTCGAGGGCATGGGCGCCTGCAAGTGCATTACCTCGAGGACCTTCACCGCCGGCGGCTTGGGTTTTGGTTTTGGCAAGTTCGTAAAGAAGTCCAAGCTGAAACCGCTGCTGCTACTCAACGGCGACCGCTTCACAATCAGGTGCCATCTGATTGTCATCGGAGAATCTCAATCTCAGGACGCTGTAACTGTAAGCACCATGGTCGTTCCACCCTCAAACATGCACCTGCACTTTGAGAACATGTTGAAGGATGGCAAAGGCATGGACGTGGCGTTCGACGTCGGTGGCCGGTTGGCCATAGATGTGTGCTCGCTGCACGGTCTCCGGTCTTTGAGGCAGAGCTCTTCGATCCGATGAAGGAGAAGGATACTGAGCCTGTAAAGGTTGACAACATGGAGCCCTCCTGTGTCTTTGAGCAACTGCTTCACTTCGTCTACACGGATCGAATTGAATGTCTGATAAGCTTGACACGGCCGATGAAAATGTGGCTGCTCATCAACACTTGCTAGTTCCTAGTTGCCGCGGATCAGTATGGACTGGACAAGCTTAGGCTAATGTGTGAAGTCAAGCTGTGCCGTGGCATTGATGTGCAGACGGTCGCCGCGCCACTCTTGCTTTAGCAGACAAGCACCCCTATATGTTCATATTACCGGTATTAATTAGTACTATACTACTCCGTACAATAATTCTATAGAAATTTATATGTTTTTTTCCGGTTGTCCTTTGTTTCCCTCCTCTCATATAACATAACATAACATAACATTCCCTCTTTGGCTCTTCGATTGTAGTTTGTGTGAATCTGAATCCTGAGCTTTCTGTACTGGGGCCGGGGTTTGCAGTGCTTTGGAACTGCATAGATGTGGCAGAGTGGGGGCAGCTGGTCACGGCAGCAAGCACAGAAACTGGAATTCTTTTATGCCAGAAGTTGTAGCTGCACCACCAAAATCACACTCTCCATCTGAAATTATTATTATTATTATTATTAGAAAAAATTTCAAATTGCTCCCCTCAAGTATAGCCAAAGTTTGAATAACCCCCTAAACTATATGTCTATAACTTGGTTCAATTTACCCCTAAACTATGGAGTTTATTCTCTATTTGGCCTTAGAAAAATTACCCGTTCCTTCCTTGGCCCTGGAAAAAATTTCTTCCCTATTTTGCCCTGGGTAGAAGTTTGGTTCCTTATTTGACCTTCCATTGGGTTTTCCATCCGGTAGTTGTTAAATGGCACATGAAAAGACGATTTTACCCCTTCAAAGATGTGGGCCCCATGAAAAGGCATATAAATTGTGGATTAATTTTTTAAAAAATATTGGTTAGTCCAACTTTTTTCCCTAAAAAATGTTGCTTAATATTTTATCCAATATTTTTAGTAAACTGTTGAATGAGCTATATCAATTGGACCTTTGTGGGGTTTATAGATAGATACTTTAACCATTTTTCGCTAGACATTATTTAGGATACCCTTGATTGGCCCGAGAGTTTGCACTCTGTCAGATAGAACGCCTTCCATCATCGTGCGACATGAAATTTTCCGATTGGAACAATTTCTTTTTTCTCGGTAAATTAGAAGATGTTTTGTCGATCCTAGGCACAAATGAAATAAGTCCACAAACATATCTTATCCAAACTTTCAATCTTTCTATAATTGGGCTCTTGTTGTGATCTGTTGGTATTCCCATAGGCTTCGGAGTCCCAGTGTGTCTAGGCATATAACTGTCCTGTAATCCTGTATACGCGCACACATAATCATGGTTGGCCGGACGGTGCAGGGTCTTCAAGGCCCAGCTCTTCGGTGTAACTGAAGGAGAGCAACACGGAGTGCCTCCGGATCGAGGACATGGAGCCGTCCGTGTTCGAGAGGCTCCTTCACTTCATCTACACCGATTCCTTGTCGGAAAACTATGAGGGGGACAAGTGCGTGGCGATGCTTCACCTGCTAATTGCCGCCGACCGATACGGATTGCAGAGGCTGAGCCTGATGTGCGAAGAGAAGCTGCGCAACTGGATCGACGTGCAGTCGGCGGCAACGATCCGATCCTAGGACTGGCCGACCAGCACCACCGCGTGCAGCTCAAGAAGGCTTGCCTGGGATTCATTGCGTGGCCGGACGTGCTTGGCGCCGTCATGGAAACCGAGAGCTTCGAGGATCTCGTCGCAAGTAACCCCATGATTATGAAGGAGATTCTAAAGAAGATCGCCTCGGCCAAACATGACTAGCAATAGGACAGCTGCGTATAGGTCTAAGAAATTCAGTGACTAGCAAAATGTTTTGTGATGTTCTTATTTTCCCTAGCTCTGCTTTTGCAGTTTCGTTCGTGGCATTTTTGTTTGAACATATTGAAGCTATATGGAAAACATTCTTCGGTTTACTAAGATTATGCTTGTGAATGGCTATTTAGCAGAAATAATCGTTCTCATTTATAATCGTTGTGGCGAACAGCCTTTTACCATGTTCCACCTGCTATGGTCACGAATTCACGATCGATTTTTTTTTTAAGAACGTGCCTGAGCACATATTTCACCGTTATAAAGGGATTGCAATAACAACCCAAATAGCACCAAAAGTGGCGCACACGATACCTACAACAAAAGAGACCACAACACACACTAACAACCCATCTAGACAGTAAACAACCTAACACGTTAAGGCCCTGCTTAGATAAAGATGAGCGCTATGGTCACCCCCTAAGATTGCAAGGAAGGCGTACATGAAGTTTACCGCGGGAAACTACCCCCTCACACCCGTGGCGCCATCTTTCCTTCTCTCTGGCCTATGGTTAATTCCTAATTAACCCCTCACATTAAGAGAAAATAATTAGGAGAGTGGTTAAATTAGATCAGGTTAATTCCTTAATTCTATATATTATTTGTTTCTGAAGGTCCAAATCGCCTTATATCTATACTAGCAAACAGGCACGTGCCGCAGACACGTGTTTTAAAAAATATAGCGTGAGAAGGAGTCCTGGCTGCCGACGTATAGCGTGAGAAGGAGTCCTAGCCGCTAACGTATAGGACCCATGGCCCACTTGTCGGACCAATGGGTCCATAATATTTAACGATTATGGGTCCACTTGTCGGATTTGACGAAACAAAATTCTTTCGCTCTTTTTAGTATAGACTATAAGGAAGAGATTGTATCTCTTTTTTTTAGAATTACACAGTATAACGCAGACACTCACAACACGCACGCACACTCACCCCTATGAACACATGTACGCAAACCCTACCCCTGTGAGAACCTTTGAAGGACTGAGCATCCGACAGATCTGGAGGTTCCCGAAGTCATCATTGGCGCCTCGTTGTCGACGGGAACACCGCTTACCACTTAACGCATAACTCCTTTTGATCAAACAATGAATTAATCCAAGCCTCCCAATACTCTAGTCTTCATTCCTCCAAGCCAACTCCATCGCTATCTTCTAGGTGGTGTTTATCCTAATGATCGACACATCATAACATTGACAGGCTTATGTGCGTAACATTTTGTCTAAGAAAAAGTTCTGATCATAATTTTTCTGATATAACTTTTCACACATAATTTTGCAGACGAACTTACCATATCAGTGTTCCAGTATAATACTTTTCTACAATTTTTGTGCATAATATTTTTTATATAAAATATCATGAGTGGCTAGTTAGCATTTCTAATTTTGCTAGCATGAATTTTACAAAAATTATACATGTAATCAGCGTCTCCCACAACTTAGTGCTCCTATGATTCAAATTATAGTTCATTTGGCTTTTTTGACCTGAAGTTCGACCACTCATCTTATTCAAAAGTATATGTGTAAACATAGTCAAATTTAAATCATTTTTGAACAACTTTTATTAATAAAGCAAGACATAAAAAATATGATATTTTTAGCAAATTTTTTATTAAGACGAGTGGTCAAACTTGAGTTTAAAAAAGTAAAACAACTATAATGGGAGTACAGGTTTTATGTATAATTATTTCTGGAGAAACTTGTCAAACATATAAATTTGAATATAGAATATAGAAGTGAAATGGGTAAGTTAAAAATGAAAAAAAGGTAAAAATGAAATGAAATGTAAATAAAAGGTAAAAAAAACGTTCAGATTCAGACCGATGCTATATGAGATCCTACCTACCCTGGTCCTCCAGAAAAGGGACCGATAAAGAAACCGGATTATTGCCTCCCATATGTTGTTTTGAATCCTTTTTTGTTGGGAGCGATAAAGAAAGAATTCACAGTTTTTTCTGTTCACGATAGTTTCCCATAGGAGCGATGCGGGGAATTCTTTCTTGGAGCTCTCGCCTCCACTTGGTCCATCGCCGCCCTTGCCCTTGCCCTGATCCGCCTTCCTCTGACATGGCTACCAACGGCTCATCAGCCAACCAAACAACCCCTACCGGCGACGTCATCGAGATGTCTGCCGCAAAGCATCACGACGACACACAACTTCGAGGTGATCAATTTCTCGCTCCTCCACGGCATGGGCATTGGTAACTGCATCGAATCGAGTACCTTCAGCGTCGGCGGCTGCGACTGGAGTACCCTGATGGGAGCTTGAGGACAAACAGAGCTGGTTATGCGTCAGTCTTCTTGTGTTTCCTCGGAGGACGAGAAGGTGGCGCGAGGGCTAAGTTCAGTCTAAGTTTACTCGACAAAGACAACAAAGTGTTCGAGAAGAAAAGCAAAGAGCAAAGGAACAGGGAGGAAAGTGTGGAGGGCGCACGGCGCACATACGTTTGAGCACACAGATGACTACTGGGGCTGGTGTCGGTCCATCCACAAATCATAAGTTGCGAGAGCTGCTGCGCGTGTCCGGCGACCGCTTCACGATCAGGTGCGTGCTGACTGTAGTACAAGAGGGCACGGCGGCAGATGCGAGCACCATCGTTGTGCCACCTTCGAGCCTGCATATTGTTTCTTGTTTCTTGCCTGGCCGGATGTGCTTCGCTTCGGGCTGGACAAGCAATTTCGCGTAGCATATTGTCCTGTCGAACTGTGTTTTAGTCAAACTCAAAAAGAAAAATGTTCTTTAGTCGTTGCAACACCTGCAACATGACCGCCTTTGGCAATTGGCATTGGCGGCGCACGGCAAGCAGCAAGACGTCCCAAGCAGCTAGCCAGCATCCAGATCCACCATCAGCTAAGGTCGCCGTCCCCCGCTGCCGTTTGGGGGCGATCGGAATCGGGTAGCAGCTCGTCACGGCCTTCCCTTCCGATCGATCGGCTGCCTCATGGACGCCAGATCGGTCACGGGGCCGCCTCTGCATCCGGCCGCGCCGCAGCCGCCGTCGTCCCTCCTCGTCGGGGCCGACCACCGCTGTGGCTCTGCTGCTCCCGGACGGGTGTGGCCTACCCAAAACCTCGTCGACGAGCCTGACCAAGTCCGTCACTGCGGTGCACGACTTCAGGGTGACCAACCCCTACATGAAGCACACCTTCACTTCGGCCAACGACAACTGGGGCTTCGTCAAGTTCATCGAGAAATCCAAGCTGGAACCAGGCTCGCCATACCTTCACAAGGACAGCCTGACGATCAGGTGCGTGCTGACTGTCGTGATCGAGTCCCATACGGTGCAGGACGAACTGAACTCAGTTCTCGTCCCCCCCATCAAACTTGCACAAGAATTTTGGGGAGATGCTGAAAGATGGATGACCAGTTGTTCCGTGCTCATAGATGTGTTTTGGCTTACCGCTCTCCGGTGTTCAGAGCGGAGCTCATTGGTCCACTAAAGGAGAAAGCTACAAGTTGTATCAGGATCGACGACATGGAGCCGTCAATTTTCGAGGCACTCCTTCACTTCATCTACACAGATCGTCTGCCGAATAGCTACAATGATGGTCAGAATGCGGCGATGCAGCACTTGCTAGTCGCCGCGGACCGGTATGGAGTGGAGAGGCTAAGGTTGATGTGTGAGAGCAAGCTCAGCGAAGCCATTGATGTGGAAACGGTGTCGACCACACTAGCCTTAGCAGAGCAGCACGACTGCTCACAACTGAAGCAAGCTTGCATCGGGTTCATGGCCTCACCCAACATGCTTGGCCAAATCATGGAAACTGATGGATTCAATCATCTTGTTGCAAGCTGTCCATTGATTTTGAAGGAGATTTTGGAGAAGGTGTCATGCATTTGGAATGATAATCAACACTAGTAACAAAATAGTGACAGTCAACTAAATTTTAGCTGTGTTTTGTTTGGTTATCTGCAATCTTGTGTATTACTGTAATATTCAGAGTATGATTGTTCAGTAATATAAGAACAATAGAATACTAGCATTGATCCTATGAGAAATTGACTATCTATAGCTCTCTAAATGTAAAATCTTTTTAAGTTTGGGTATGTTCGGTTGTTTGCTTTCCATCTATATGCTTCTTGTATGAATATGTACTGAAAATTCGATGTGATGGTTTGTTTAGTTCGTTTGAATAAACTTTTTGAAATGAAATCTTTTTCACATTTCAAGTATTGACACATAAACTAATCATAAAATTAATTACACAAGCCACTTGTAAATTATGAGAAAAATTTATTAAGACTAATTAATCCGTCATTAGCACATGTTTATTGCAACATTTTATTGTCTAATCACGGACTAATTGAGCACAAAAGATTCGACTCGCAATTTATAGGCAATATGTGAAATGTGATTTTTTCGACTACATCTAATACACCATGCATGTGTTCAAAGATTGATGTGTAAAGTTTTTAATGGGAACTAAACAGGACCTAAGCGTGTTGGTGTATGCACTACAAGCAAGAGAATTCTTCAGATCATATATATAATGGATAAGTATTAAATGATCACCTTCATTCAGATTGATTCAAATATTTTCATGACTCTACTTAAAAAAACGCTGTGACGATATGCAGCAGAGTACAGATGAATATCCTTTAGTTGACACATGCTACATCTCAAGTTCCAGGGGCGGGCCCAGGGGTATTCATGGGCATGTAATGAATACCCATTATTTTCTCTAATCAAGGGAGATCAAGTCTATGTGCACCTATATATGACACAAAATAGGGTTGAAACAAGCAAATTTTCTCTATGTTTTGAAGTTTTGAATACACATTATTCAAAATTTGGGCCTGCCTCTGTTGACAAGTTCTCAAGCTGACTCAAACTGAAGTTAACCGGGCCAAGTTCACCATCTCACTACAAGGTCTGAGTCTCACAATGCTATCATAATTGTCCTCTCATGAACACGACCAGCAGTGCATGTACTTAAACATCTTTCTGAGACGCAACTAAATATTTTTTTTTCGCTCCAATGATAACTGAAGTTCTTATAATATATCCTAATGCTAATATATAGTCACTGCAGCATCGTGCAGGCTTAATCCAGTGTTCCTTTTTTTTTTGAGATAAATCAGCGTTCCAGCTGTAGTATTTTGACGAAGCAAGCTAACACACAAACTGGACCAATAGCACCGCACGGCCCACGGCCCACATAAAGTCTCCGCGTATACAGACAAAATCTGAACCCTGCTGAGTTCTCTCCCCCTTCATCCCCCGTCTCCTCCTCGTCCGCTGTTCCTCCTCTCTCTTTCTCGCCCTCGCTCGTCTCGGCTAGGGTTAGGGCCTCTCCTCAAGTCGCCATGATGCAGCAGCCCCCGCCGCAGCAGCCGCAGCCTGGCATGGCGCCGCCACCGCCTCCACAGGCCGCGGGCGGGCAGCCGCCGCAGTGGGGCGGGATCCCGCCGCCGATGACGCAGCAGTACGGCGCGCCGCCGCCGCAGCAGCCGCCGGCGATGTGGGGCCAGCCCCCGCCGCAGGCGCACTACGGGCAGCAGCCGCCCCCGCAGCCGTACTACGCCGCGCCGCCGGCGCCGGCTCCGGCCGCCCCCGCGGCGGCGGACGAGGTGAGGACGCTCTGGATCGGGGACCTGCAGTACTGGATGGACGAGAACTACATCTACGGATGCTTCGCCAGCACCGGGGAGGTATGCGATCCGATCTGATGCTTGTTGGGGTTGCGCGTGATGTCGATTGCTGTACTCTTCTTGGAATTTAGGATGAGCCCTTTGCTGTTGCTAATATGTCCTGCTGTAAGGTTTGGCTTATTATTTATGAGTGATTTTGTTGTTAATTTCGTGTGATTTCTAACGATTGAAGCTCTAGGGTACGAGTTACTTGGTAGGAATTCTAGATTCTCTTGAAATAATCAAGCTTTGGGCTAGTTCATATGTGATTCTTGAACCTGTAATTTAAAATTTGTTTTCTTGAGTTTTTTACCATGATCTAGCGAGAATCTGGTGATATAACCTAACACAATTGCTTTTATATGTAGTTTCTTGTTTGTGCCTATTTATCTTTTGCACATGGCAATTGTTTGTGTGTCACTTCTAGTTTCCCGAATCCTGATTGCCGTTCTGTATTGTTCAGAATACAAGAACTGCAAGATTGCAATATTGTCCATGCATTCATGATTTCCTGACACTTTACTCACATTACACTTACATCACCTTGCAGGTTCAATCTGTGAAACTCATCCGCGACAAGAATTCTGGGCAGCTCCAGGGTTATGGCTTTGTTGAATTTACAAGCCGTGCAGCTGCAGAGCGAGTTCTTCAAACATACAATGGACAAATGATGCCCAATGTTGAGTTGACATTCCGGCTGAATTGGGCCAGTGCTGGTGAAAAGCGTGATGAAACTCCTGACTATACTATTTTTGTGGGGGATTTGGCTGCTGATGTTACAGATTACTTACTGCAAGAGACATTCAGGGTTCATTATCCTTCTGTGAAGGGTGCAAAAGTTGTGACTGATAAATTGACAATGCGTTCGAAGGGTTATGGGTTTGTGAAGTTTGGTGATCCTACTGAGCAAGCTCGTGCAATGACTGAAATGAATGGCATGCCTTGTTCGTCTAGGCCTATGCGTATTGGTCCTGCAGCAAGTAGGAAAACAACAGGAGTTCAAGAAAGAGGTAAGCATGGCTAATCTTGATAGTTGTTAGCTTCTACATGTTGCTGATATGTGTATGTTTTGTTCATGCTTGACTTTTTTGGTTGTTTGTTTTTATTTATTACTTGTTCAAATCAAAGCTAGACCTAGGTTTTTGCCACGTCTCTTCAGAAGTCATTATTCCCTAGTACAACATTTCCAGTGTGAATTTGGATAATTTAATACACTAGAACGATAGTAGACTCATGGAACTCATGTTATCTGGAAGCAGGATACCAACGGGCTCTATTCATATAGGAGCCTTGGAACTGACCTGAGCTGCGATGCATTTCTTGTTTAATGCGTGGCCTCATTTAGGTCAGTGTAAATCATTTATGTCCTAAATTCAAAGTTGGTTTCCTTCAGATTCTGGTGCTTTTGTCCATTTATATCTGTTGCTATTTTCATTCTATTTCATCTACATTTAGCATTTTCTTTTCATACACCCATTCTTGATAGGTACACAGGTAACTTGGCATGCTTGCTTGTTATCGCGTCTTTACCTAGGGTTGAGGGATTGAAATCTCTTTGCCCATTTTGGACTCTTAGAGCTTGAAATACTAGTTGTTTCCTTTTTTCCCAACCAAGATATTTTCATACACTCCTTTCCGGGGTAAAATCTTGTTTTTAATTGTCTTTCATTTGTTTTCTGTTACTTTGTATTAATTTGTTCTCCTTTGTTTCTTGAACTTGGATTTATCAATATATCTTTGAGCACGTGCATGGTCTGTACATATCTTTCTTAATCTGCTAATTTGATATTAAATCAATAATTGGAGCTGAGATTTTAACTGTCTATCGTATTCCATATTTTACACTCAAAACAGCATTTGTTTTTGGTCTTAGACTGCTTTTATTTTCAAAATAATTTATTATTTCTTCACTTGCAATCTCTGTCCGCGTGATACTGTTGCTTAATCTGTTAAGTGTTGAGCCTGTCAAGTTGTTTCTACAACTATCTTCAGTGCTCTTGTTTGCTGGGTTAACTTTGTTACTCTTACTTGCACTCTGTGATGCTTTCTATTCTTCTTTGTATGTATAACATGACATGACATGCTTGTACATACATGATAGCATTCATTTATAGATTTTGATATTCGTAATCTTACAATATGTTCCTTCACTTTTTTGCTTTCATTTACAGTACCAAATTCTCAAGGAGCTCAGTCTGAGAATGATCCTAACAATACCACCGTGCGTTCTTAATTCTTTTTTCTGCAAAGCAGTCATTCATCTTTCAGTTTTTTGTTGACTCTTGTCTTTGTATTTAGATATTTGTTGGTGGCCTTGACCCCAATGTCACTGAAGATGTCCTGAAACAAGTTTTTGCTCCTTATGGCGAAGTGGTCCATGTTAAGATCCCTGTTGGGAAAAGATGTGGTTTTGTTCAGTTTGTTACCAGGTGAGATGACACTTCTTATTCAGCTGTTTCTTTCTTGCTCAGCTGCTACTTTGAAATGCATATTTTAAGCATTTTCGTCTAGTTATTCGAACACTTTATTTTCAGACCTTCTGCCGAGCAAGCGCTGATGATGCTGCAAGGAACATTAATTGGTGGGCAGAATGTTCGGCTTTCATGGGGTCGAAGCCTGTCCAACAAACAGGTTTATGTCACACATTGCATATCAATGTTCTCTCTAAGCATGTTGTAAGCTGTAGCTGAAGTGCTAACACTGTCGTATGTGAAAATTCCCAGCCTCAGCAGGATTCCAGTCAATGGGGTGGTGCCGCTGCTTCTGCTGCTGCCGGTGGTTACTATGGTGGCTATGGACAAGGCTATGAAGCTTATGGCGGTGGGTATGCACAACCTCAGGATCCTAACATGTATGGTTATGGTGCTTATGCTGGTTATCCCAATTACCAACAGCAACCAGCTGCACAGCAGCCTCAGCAACAACAGGTGAAGTTCTTAAAACCATTGTGAATTTCATGGTGAAAACATTGTCTCTTGTGATAACAACTGTTTGCCAACTTTGACATTGGCATAGTCTACAAGACTATGTGTCAGAATCAGTGGGCATTGCAGAATGTCCATGACCTTATTTACTATTCTGACACTAGTTTGTTTTCTTTCTTGCAGTGAAGCATGTTTGCTCAGGCTAATCATTGTGTTGTCAAGACATTTAAGTTATTTCGAGGCGCTGTTATATTGCATTCTAGCTCTTGTCAATAGAGAGATGGTTTCGGAAGGCTCCTGATTTTGATTGCCTCATGGCATGGTTTGATCTACTTATATTATCGTTATTATTATGCATATGAACAAGTGGTGATCTAGTGTGATTGCTATGCCCAGACATGCTTTGTCAGCTTCTCTCCATGTTTCTTCTATCTAGTGGTATTAATAGTGTGTATTGCGATGTACTGTTATGCTATATATACACTGTACCGTTTGTTTCCTATTCCGTTTTTTCTGGTTACTTTATTATTGTGTTAGATTCGTTGTCACTTCGGGACAGTTGTGTTTTGTTCTCTGATCGCCCACATGGGCATGCATGATATCAGTACAGAATGTGTCGAGGGCAATGTGACCTCGTCCAACTTTTTGACGCTCCGTACCTCAATTGAAATATTTTTGTGCCATTATGACCGCCGAAAAGCATGAGTTGCCATCTGGACGTGACCGTCCAAATCTGACGCAGGGATGACTGTCCAAATCTGAAGCGGGGATATGGCTAGACTACCAAACTAGATTGTGGTAGAATCGATCTAAGGCCAGTTTTAGTGGAGTGTTATCTACGGTTGAAACTTTGATAATTGTGTCGGGGGAGTGTCATCACCATGACATCCTCTCTCATCTTATGACACTCTCATCATAAATAACACTGTCATGTCAGTGTCATGTCAGCAAATTTGTTGATATTGTATGATATTTAATGCTTATGAACTCTCGGGTCCCCGACTAAGAATTTGCATAGAACGAAAGCAGCTGCGGGTGGTCTTCAATGCTCTCCACTTCTCTAGGCAAGATCGTGAGATGCCTGAGAAATGACGCCTTTTGTATTGGAAAAAAAAGATTGCCTGATGAGTAAGGACGTCTCTTGTATTGAAAAAAAAACATAGATTTTATTGACTCCTCAGGCAGGTAGCATCTTGTACGGCAGAATAGTGGTTTTGATAACCATGTCACCGTGGCAGTCATTTAACTGCTGCTTGTACCAGGAGCAAATCCTTTTCAGTGAACTGTTGCAGTACTGTACGCATATTGTTAGCTTTAGCTAAATGCTAATGCTCCTATCAAAGTCGGTTAGCGTGATAAGATTAAGCCAACATTTGATTTTATACCATAACTTTTGCACTCATTTGCCTGCCTTTGGCAATGCTTTTCCTCCCCAAAGCTTTAACCAACTCGTGAGTGAGGTTTCATTTGTTAAATTGATGACCCGATTTTCTAGAAGAGCGAATTTGGCTTAGAAAGGCAAAACAGAGCTTTCGTATACTTCCGCACCAATATTACTTGCATAATGTCGCTGTCAGGCTTTAAGATTCGCGCTGATCAAACGGAATCATCCTGGAAAAAGGAAAACAAAAGGCGCCACCACTTGCGGTCACCTCCGAAGCGAGTCACCCGGCCACGCCCCTTGGTCCTTTCGCCTTGCCTTTTTCGGGTCGGCTCGTCGCCTCCCCTTCCCTCCCCCCCTCCACCATGGCCCGCCCCAGGAAGGCGAAGCCGCCGCCGCCGCCCTCGCCGCCCAAGGCGGCGGCGCCTTCCCTCGCCGAGGCGCTGCTGCTCGCCACGGTCTGCATGGTGGGCCTCCCCGTGGAGGTGCAGGTCCGCGACGGATCCGCCTACGCCGGCGTCCTCCACACCGCCTGCGTCGACGACGGATACGGTGAGTGCCCGTATCCTCTTGCCTCCTCGTGTAAACTTGCCCGTTTGTGGGTTTCGTTGAGCGTGTCCGCATGGGGTTTGGAGGGATCACGGGAATGGCGTCCGGGACGTGATCCAACAGTGGGTGGAGTGGGACAGCGGATGCTGCCAGGCTAATTGGTGGTCACGTTTTCCTCTGCATCCGGTTGATCTGCTTGGTGGGCGGGTCATTGTTGTCGCTGGGAGCTCCCTGGATGTTAGTTTTTCGTTAGGGATGGATTTGGAGGCGGGTGGCAGAGATCGCCCGGCTTGGTTCCTCTTTTGAGATAGCTATGCGTGTTTTCTCCTGTTAGCGGTCAGGATCTCGTCGTTTCGTCAGCACTGATTTTGTGTTATCGTGGAACCACGGCATGATTTTACTCAAGGATATGGGTGATTGGGCGTTTCCATGATCACAGGAGCGGTCCTAGTTTCTACATTGCAAGTAGAGTATTCTACAAATTTCCGGTCATCATTTATTCCATGTTCGTCCTGTACCGTTCGTGTTGGGAGTTGAACTGCCACATATTCAAAAATGGAATCTAAATTTTCTGTTGGGAAACAACATTGCATTTATTACGGTTTTATATTTGAATAGGTGTTGTGCTAAAGAAAGCAAAGAAGATCGCAAACGGGAAGGGAGATGCTAATGTGCCGCTGGGAGCATTTGTGGATACTCTTGTTGTTCACCCAGATGACCTCGTCCAAGTAATTGCAAAGGTAGATTTATTTTAGTGGTACACTATGAGGCATTTCCTATTCACTGGCATTCATGGCATCGTTTGTTTTCTCCCCAGGGTCTCACACTACCCATTAAAGGTGTTGGTCGAACTCCTGATTGCAATGCGGTGGCTGCCAGCGGATCCTTGAAGCCTCAAACTTCACATGCAAATGACCCAAAAATGTCTAAAACTGAAAATATATCTCCACTAGAGTATGTTCTCAATTCAAGCTGCATACTGTTTTGTTTTGTTTCAAATCTATCACGTTTCAATTGTATGCATACATTGCACTTGACCTAAATGTACGACAGTATTTTTTCTCATGCTGACTCAAAAAGTAGACATCAAGGCATCTATTTAACTTGATTAAATCCTTCCCTCTTTTCATCGTTGAACCCAATTAATACTGTTTCTGTTACAGGCAACAGTTGAAAAGCACCACGATTGGTAAGGGGAAAGATACCTCTGTAAAGAAAAGTGGTCCAGGTATGAATTTCTTTTGTTTCTTCTGGTACCGATATAATATTTCTTAGCAGTTGTCTTCCTTTGCATTAAACCTGCTCAATTTCTCAGTTATTGGTACTGCTACAAGTGTTAGCTCTTCAACCGGACATGTGGGCCCATATGTCTCCATTAATGGGGTTTCTGAGTCAACAACTATCAGGCCTAAAGTTGATGCTGTTGCAAGTTCAGTTATAGCTGCGCCGATTGTGGTTTCAGATGTCAAAGCCTCTCAACTAGCCAATAATTTGGCTACCAATATTGTCACCACAAGCAAAACCACTGCTAAGGTGAGCTCTTTCTGACAGTTTTATAGTGATCTGACTTCTAACCTATAAGTAGTGCTTGCTGATTTTATCTTTTGTTTTGACCATGCCTATAGTATCTAACGATACTGATTTATTGATTATGCCAGTCGTTTTATGAATGTCTCTTTTATATTAATAGAGCAACGGTACATTATATTTCAGGAATTTAAACTCAATCCTTGTGCAAAGGTCTTCTCCCCAAGTTCTAGACAAGTACTTGCAGCTGCGCCTCCTGTTAACTCAAACTACATCTCACACTCCACCCCTGAAGTACCAACGGGCATTCCTGTATATGAGCCAAAATCTGTGCCAGGTGTTTCATCTCTATCCAGCAAGATTCATTGCAGTAACCTGTCTTCTGCAAACTATGCCGTTTCACCTCAATATGTTCAATCAGTAAGTACTTTGATTTATTCTTATGTGCCTTTTCTTTTTCTGTAGTTTTGCCTTTCATTGGATATACTATCATATTCTCTTGAATGATAAAAGGGTGAAGAATATCACATATGAACTTGTAACATGCCTATAATTTGCTACATACGTGTTACTCCATTATTATTTGAGCTCCTGCTAGCAAGCCGTTGCCTATCTAATATAACTTTTCTGCTGGGTTAAATTAATAAATTGGACCTGTAAACTGATTGTTCACGCCAACCTTCAGCTTATCAGCTTTAGTTTCACTCCAATGCAAGGAACACATATCTTTTTCCTTCAAACTGAAAAAAAAACTGCTTGCATGTAAATGTATTTTTGGACTGATGACTGAAAGGCTTGATGTTGATGTTGTTGTTGATATAAATGCATTTTTGATGTTTGAAGGCTTTGTTTTTCATCTTTTATGTCCTGTTATTGCACTTTGTGCAAAGATACGCAAATACCCCTCAATTTGGTCTTGCTTGCTGCCTAGCTCTACCATGAATGTTTGATTCTGACATTATCATGCTTCTAAATTCTGATACTGCTTAACTCTTTGCATCATAGATCGTGAGGCATAATGGATCCAGGCTAGATCCAGCTAGAGCTGGCACACCATACCATCCAATACCGGTGGGAGGAACCTACACTAGCCCTAGTCCTCAGCCTGTAAGATGTTCATCTTTTTACACGTAAAATTATGTTAGCATGTCACTGAAAAAAGACATTAATTTTATGTTATGAATGCTAGGTGATGACTGGGAAGTTCAGTCCCGTTGTTTATGTTCACCCGATTTCTCAGGTGAGTGATTCACAATTGGTAATTGTTCTAAAACTTGTGAAACAGAATTGTTCTAAGCCCTGTTGTTTATGTGATGATTGGGAAGTGGATAATATCAAGAATAGGAGGACGATGCAGAATTGTTTTTCTATATTTATGTGACCTGTGAAATAGAGACGCATATGCCTTATGTATTCCTTTGTCAGCAGAATAGGCAGGAATTATCCAAACCTTACTTGATAACTCGATTTTGTCTACTGAAACCTAGGCCTTGGGTGAAGTATTTTAGCTTTACACTCCAGCAACTCTGATTGTTCTTTGCATGCTGTAAATCTTGATGTAGTACAGATTATTGTTTTACATATCAAAGTTCGTTAGTTAACTGGAATGATTTGTTTTGTTGGAACGGTTCTTTTCCATTAAGTTTGATCAGTTAACCTGTTCAATCTTTTCATTAACTATGCAAGTGACCAACCATACCCTGTAGAAATGATATATACTGTAAATATAAATTGACAACTTTCACTTCCTCCCCTTGGCTCATTTATTCTTGGTTACCATTGAAGGATGCAATGCATGGAACACCCGTTAGTTCTCAAGGATGGCCTCACCCTGTGCTGTTGAATTCATATCAAGCTAGCATGCAGAAGTTCCAAGGTAACACACCCAAGTCATGCTTGAGGCTACTGTAGAAATGACATTTCAATGTTAAACTTTAGTTTCTTTTGCTTGAATGGAAGATACGTATTTTAACTGACCATGGAAGTACCTGCAAAATCTTTTCTCCAGGCAATGACCCAGTGTATTTGGCTCCTCCAGTCATGGCAACTGGGAATCTGCCAATGGTGGTACCAAGCCCTGCACCACTTGTGCAACCATTCCAGGCCATTTATCCCATCATGGTTCCTGCTGCAAGCAGCATGGTCCCAGGCAAATACATGTAAACTTGCAATACCAATGTGACATCTCCTTTTGTTAGAAGAATCCTGGTTTGCCCCTTTGGTTTGGGGTATGTCTGAAAGGACTCGCGATTTTGCCTAGTCTCTTGATTCACCTGTCAGTTGCTGGTCTGTGTCCGTATTTTAGTTGGAAGGGCTTTGCAACTTTTGCCGTTCTTCATACTTGGTGTGGGTTTCTGAAATATTCTTTTTAGGCGGGTTCCATGAGTGAGTAATATGAAATAGAGAGAAGATTGCAGCAATTCTTTGTTTTCTCTTAGCAATACCTTTTCTTGTTCCATGAGTACTATGTACAATGTGACATTGTGAAATATTAAGATAGTGAAGGCCTTATTTTAACAAGGCTAATGTACATTCATCTTTGCTAAGCGTAACTGCTTCTCATGGACATTTGTATTGCTGTCAGTGTCACGTCTTATTTGTTGGAAGGGCTTTGCAAACTTGTGAGTGGCCGTGGTAAGCATATATAATATTTTGTTGGAAAGCTTTCCTGGGACCATGATATGGCAATAACTCATATCCTGTATGAGGTTCCATCTGCTGGACAACAGTAAGTAACAACGGCAAGGCGAGGACACGGTTAAAAGAATTCTGCAAGTAAACTTAGTTCTGCTCAATATAAAGGGGCACAGCAGACGAGAGTGGCACTTGCCAATTGTCTTTATCATCAGTATTCCTGATGCCTGAAGATAAGGCTAAAATGTCACATGCCATGATACAAGATCATGTGTACAATAAAAACTGAAGACTCTTAACATTTAGCCTTCCTAAATATGCTAAGTCTATCGAGTATATATTTTTTCCTATAAACAATTCTACTGAATATTTTCTTTCTTTTGCATCTCTAGTTGAATCTCTCACCTACTGGAGAGCAACAAAACTAAATTGTAACAATAGGAGTCTACACAGTACAGGAACTTCCAGACTGCAAGCTTCCACCAGACAGGAACGGTGCTGCGTTTCTTGAATCTTCATCTCTGCTTTCATTTGCTGTCAACCTTCATTTCATGTTCATCGTGCGTGGGACGAACGTCATCTGGAATTACAAATTTAAACACCACACTAGTTTATTAATATTGGCCTCCTGCAGTAAAAAAAGTTTTCACCAGAATTCCAGGTAGTGTAGCCACCTAAGGGTTACATATTTATATGCTGCACCCTGCCTGTACATAAGCTTCAGCCATAGTCATTGGTTAGGATAAGTTATGGCCTAGTCACGCGGCAGACATTGCTACACAGGTGCATGTTATTGTAACAAATCAAGGATGTGCTTAGCACTGTTCAATAAAATATTAATGTCCTAGATGCTGTAGGATTTTTTTAGTTTGCACGGATAAAATGGTATAATCAAATGATAACAGTTCCCTCGACCTGGATTCAGCTGTCACTGAATATGCCACTAGAAACATTCAAAGGAAAGGTTAACTAGCTTTTACCTGAGGTTCCTGACTTTAAGTCATCAACTCCTTTCAGGACACTGGTCTCTGTCTTCAGCTGCTCAGATTGTTCCGTAATGTCTAAATATTCACACCCAGAGTATAAGATCACGGCCAGTTCAAGACGTGGGAAATTTTGGGATCATGTCATATATCACCTGATCGCTCCTTAGAACTCTGCTGCTCACTATTTGCAGAATCTGGCTGATCTCCTGCGTCTGAAGAAATCCTCCACTTAGTGGTCACTTTCAATTAAAAAAGTTTGAGTCAGAGTATAAGATTATACTGTACCTGATTTTATCTTGATCTCATCTGTCATTGTTGCATCAACATTCTGAGTTTGGCCTGCCAGGAGAAAGAGCACATAAGCTTACATGCTATTGACAGCTATATTTCAAGCATATAATTCTAGATCTTACCAGAAGATTCCTTAATCACATCCTTTACTTGAACATTAAGCAGTTGCTTTTCCTCTATAGCAACCAAAAAGGGAAAAGAAATCAGGCTACATTAGTTGAAATCTCATTCAAACCAGGTAAAGTTCCTTTCAATTTAGAAAGTGTACAAAAACTATAATTGACCTGGAGAATCCTTGACTGATACATCCACAAGAGCAGTGTTTGGTTTTTCACCTATCACTATAAAAGGAAAAGCATTAACGTGGCAAAGACTTGTGAGATTGAAAAATCAGGCGGGTTTGGCAATCATGTATAAACAGGGTTGAATAGTTTCTAAACTTGTCCGTGGGAAAAAACAATTTTGAGATTTCAAGTCAATGATCTCAAACTCAGAAGGACACAGAATCCAACAAAGCATACCTGATGAATCCTTAGTTTCATTTGAAGATTCAGAATCTTTCTGAAACTCGTTGACAGACTTCTTTCCAGCAAGTGCATTTTGATTATCCACTTGTTTGCATGGTACCAATACAGGACAAGCAGATTTAATTGGCACCGCAGCAACTGATGATTTTGGGATCACAAGTTCAGTATCCTGCTTGGCCAAAGTTCTCATTTCAGGATTACTGGGTGAAATTGATACAGGAATTGCTGCTAAAACAGCAGAACCGATGTAAGGCCTTGGAGCAGGAGGGACAGTGTGCTTAGCAATAGTTTTCTCAGCAGGCCTCCTCATCTGCAGAGGCTTTGCAAGTGTGACATCCTCCAAGTGGATTGGCACAGGAGGAACTGCTTGCATGTGGATTGCTGATGCTCGCTTTCGAACCTGACTTGGTCGAAGCATGGGGAGCTCTGGGGCAAGGTCATCCTTAGGTGTTATTGGGCGGAGATTATTTTCATCTGGAACCCAACCTTTGAGCACCTGATTGTCCTTCACTTTTACCGTAATTAGAGAAAATCCAGGAATTTTCTTTGTCAGCTTGCCAAGAAAATGCTTGCCAAGAACTTCATCCTTGCCAGAATTACCCAGAGGAGCACTACTTTGATAGGATGCTTGGTTGTCAGAATTCTTCATCATGTTAGCAGAATTCCTAGGTCGACCTGGCCGATTACCATGAACACTGTCACTATGGCTGGCCTGCAGCCCATCCTGTCGAATACTCAAGCCATCTTGTGTGCAGCGAAGAGGTGGGATGCTCTGAATGGGTTGTGCCTTTTGTGGTACATCATATACAGGGTACTCGTATTTCCTTGGGCGACCACGCTTGCGCTTTGCACCAGAAGTTGATGACTGCTCAATGGATAGAGCTTCATTAGGTACACCTTTATTACCTTCCGATGCCATCTTTACTGGTTTTGTTCAACCAACTGAATCTGAAAACGGTGAAAATAAACTTATTGGTCTCAATTGCACACTTTTTATCCTCTATAAACATGAAAAGTGGTGTTGTGCAAGAAACACCCTAAAAATGAAAAGGATGACTAAACATGATGATAAATTGTAGAGTACAAATGGTTCATCAGTTGAAAACTATAAATCTACTTTTTGGTACCCTGTATTACAATAATGGAATCCAAAGAAGGCAGTTCTTATAGAGCAATTCTCAGAAGCTACATGGCGCATTCTGCAACCAACAATGTAAAATGTGCCTTGACAAAGCAGCCAAGAAGTCATATCCAATGTTCTTACAAAAGCATTTTTACACAATAGATTTCAGTAGTCTATTCCTAGAGAATAAATTTTTTAGTCTTGCTAAAGGATTCTCGAGGATTAGAAGCAAAGAGGTATGCATATTTTCTGGCTCAGAATGTTATACAGCACCATGTTTCAGAGTGAAAGGTGAAGGTCAATCACTAATTTGGGCGGACCTAGTATAGGATACGGGTGTACACAGCCCAATAATTGTTGCAAAAAGATCGAATTTATAGTAGGTAAAATCATGGTCAGATCCGAATACAAATACCATATGTTAGGGGTTTGGGTGTTCGATTTCGCGCAGCAGGACGGGAAGTGAGGGGGATGGGCGGGCATACCCCTGTGTATGATCGTCGCCGGCGAAGCGCCCGTCGTCCGACGAAGAATTGGCGGGCAGCGCAACCCGCCCTGTCGTCGCCGCTAGGAAAGGAAGGTTGTGACCGAGAGAGAGGAAGAGGAGAAGGCGTGGCCGCGTGGGAGAGGGAAGAGCCAGACGGGATTGTGTTTGTTTTCCACGTCGGACAGGCCCACGGCCCAGAAATGCGTCCCCGTGCAGGAAGGCCCAGCTTAGTTTCTTTTTCGCCGTCTTTTTTCATTTCTTCATTTTTATCCCATCTTTCTTTTAGAAACTGTTCTTGCATTAATTCCAATATTAATGATCTTGCTAGTCTCAAATATTTTTACGAATGCTTCTTCTTCTTATATGACATAGCAGTGCTCCTGTTTTTATTTAAAAAAAAGTCTCAAATATTTTTTGCGCCATGCTATGTGCACGAATCTAAAAAAGTGGAAGGCGTGGAATATATGATCTTCTGGCGAAGCATTTAGCAATGTTCAGATTACCGAATGCGAGAACAAACGGACTGAACTTTATTCAGTTGAAGCTCCAAGTGGAGAAGTGGACAGTTGGATACTGAACAATACTAGTACACAACATTGCCTTTACTTGAAGTACAGTTCGAGCAGTTTCTTCAGGGTGTCAAACACGCTTGTGAATGGGTCCAGTGCTACTGGTGCCTTCAGCTTTAGATCTGGGAACCGATTCGTCAGGGCCTCATTCATCCCGGGCATCGACATCATCAGGGAGAGCTGGTCTGAGGACACGTACTCGCAGTCCTGCGGGGTGTCCTTGATCTTGCTCGGGTCGTAGCCGAAGTTGGCAGTATAGGACTTGTACTTGTCAATGAATTCTGGCCCAGGGTTAGGTGTTCTTGAGTATATCTGGTTAAGTGGCAGAAAGATGAGTTAGTTTCACATTACAAGTGCATCAGACATGCAGACGTATTTACCGGGGTATACTTTTCATAATTTCGTAATGTTGTTATTCTACAACACATACTTTCACATGTACAATTCTTAACAAAAAATGATAAAGTTAGTATACTTCAGTTGACGACGATGTTACCAGTTTTAGTAAAATTTTGATTGTCCAGGCTCTTTTGCAGGAACCTGGTTACAACTGCTAAAATAAAGAACCTTCAGTTCAGAGTTTAGTTCCTCACCTGAATAAAGCTTGTATCCTTAGCTCCAGATACAATTGCATAATTGTCATAGTCGGTTGCAAGGACATCGTAGGGTTCCTTGGGTATGAAGGGTAGTGTAGGGAACCGGAGAAAACATTTACCACGGATCATCTCCTGCCTCTCGAGGTCTGTCTCAGCACTTGCCATGTCTTCTTCAGACAGGCATTGCACCCTACCCCGGATACCAGTGATGTACCCATCAGGTCCGCCGTGGACACAGAACGTATCCACCTGGATGGAGCGTGACTTCTCATCAAATGAATACACACCCTGCAGTGGCAATAAATTTGTGTACCAATCCACTTACAGACTACATCATGCAAAGGGTATGGAAAATCCCATGAGAACTTATTGCAAAAGTCCAAAATCAGTTTACTATTAAGATGTCAAATTCAGCTTATAACAATTTAAAAAGGATACATAATTGGGTTATTATGCAGATGAAGCAATGTAGTACCAAACTGAAGTGACTCCTTAGTGGTATTCTGTTTGAGGTTTCAGGCATTACAATACCTGAGTGCAATGACAGTCTTCTTGTCCCTGACCAGCAAATCCACGTTTCAGCGAGGCTACCTCAAACCATCTACCAGAGTAGCGAACTGGATCAAAGTTCTTGGCAGTCATACCCCTCATCATCATCCCCATGCTGCCTTCATCCGAAGGGTTGTCAAATTTTAGAGGAACTGAATCACTGTCGATGGCTGCCACTGTGGCAATTTGGCACAAGCCTGGCTGGGCAAAGGTTTCTGCAGGAATAGCCTGGTCAACAAGAAGAGTTCATCGATATCGTGGCATACTATTTTAACTTGTAACTTACGGCTATTGTTTCCTTCTGACTGAAATGAACTGTTTTTGCTGACTTGAATGAAGCATGTGGCAGTACTGTAGAATAAATTTCTATCAAAATTAATCTTTATGTGATCTGCAAGCTCTTATTATTTCGTGATACTTACGGTTACGTGCTGCGCATATACTAAGAAGCTAAAACATAATGCGGAGTTTCTCTTTGTAATCTCTAAGCTTTGTTTTTCTTTCTGACATGGTACAAGGGGGGATCCAACAAGATCCTGAAACATATAAATAGGTACCTGACTAGGTGGAGAGATGAACAAGAGCGAAGCAGTGAGGCAAGAGATTAACTGCTTGGATACTACTCCATGTTTGTTCCGTGGCGTTTCCTCATTCAGAGAGCATCTGACGATTTTCTGCGTGATGGTGCTACATTTCTTCCTGCCAAGTTAAAACCAACAGGGACTTAGAGAGTCAGGGTGGAAAAATGGCATTCAGAAAACCAGCAAGTTGTACTGCAAATTTTGAAGTTCTATTTGGCAAAATCATCAGCAGTGCATCCGGGCTAGTCGCAGCATGGTTCTCTTAACTACTAGTCACTTGAGATGGATCAGCACTTAAGTGGCATTTTGATTTAGCATAAAGACTCAGGAACACGCAAGATTCTAATGGCACACCTAACCTTGCTGCCCCATCGCCATTCTGAAACCTGAACAACCTCCCCATCCTGACATACTCCACAAGCATATCGCCAAAGAAAACCAATCATAACCAGCACTCTGTTGCTGCTGGTCCAGTACCTGGAAGCCGGAGAGCAGGCGGGGAGTGAAGACGCGGGGGAGCAGCCCAGCCCCAGCGCCACGAGAACCATGGCCTCCAAGTTTCAGGCCGACGAGACCGCTTCCGAAGGCTTCTCGGTAGTCGGTGGATTAGGCAGCAGAGTTTCGCTGTCCATGGCGTGGCATGGCAGCTCCGAGGTGGGTAGAAGGGGAGAGCAGTCTGCCTGGCTCTGCTGCAGGTGAGGCGGGTGAATCTGGGGGGAGAAGCGCATCCAGCGCCATCCAATGGCAGCTCCCCACGTCCGCCACCGCTCGGATAGCAACCTGAAAGGACTCGAGTTCTTGACAGCTCTGTCCTTACTGGGCCTGGGCCGAAACTATGCTACCAAGCCCGCGAGAAAAAAGCCTGGTTCGTGAATATCAAAGCATTGGTGATAATGTGTTAATCACCATATAATTAGTCATTTATATTTATTACTTAATCCTAAAGGTGACCGTAGCCCTCCAGGCAGGCAGATCCCCGATCCCTCCACCGACCGACCCGGTGGAGTCACCCGGCCAACTCCAGTGGATCTGAACCCGCGTTTCCCCTTCTCCCATTTTTTCAGACCGATCAGGCGATCACCCGTGCGGCCGTGCCTTCTCTTCCTCCCGCCGCGGCGACGACCGGGCGGAGTAGTGCCGTCCGTCCTTCCTCCGCCGGCGACGAGCATCCAACAGGTATGCGCGCGCGCCTTCTTCTCCGTCCTAGCTCAGCCGCTCTCTCTTCCTCTCCTCCTCCGATTCGCTAGCGAATGGCGGGGTGGAGGGCGGCTCGTGGGAGGCGCGGCCGGTGGTGGTGGCAGGGGCAGTCCCGGTTCATTAAACCCGGACTGTCCACGCCGTCGCCCCAAATCGTGCAGGCGTGAGTAACCTGTCCTGACGACCACCGCACGTCAAGGGCGGTTGCGCTCTTCTAGATCCGGGCCGCCTCTGCCAATTTCTCCTTGGTAGTCTTCTAGATCCAGCTCGTCAGCTTCGCACCAGCGGTCGGCCGGTAGCTGTATGTCCGCGGCAAGGTGTTGAGTAACGCAATTGAGCGAGATAGTGTGCAGATTTTGGTTCGTGGAGCACAACCATTTGTTGGTTTGAATTGGATAGGCATCTAAATTGAAATTCTTATGGTCCTCGATGTAATGTTCTCTGCATCATGTTCATGTGATATGCCGGATCCACTCCCTGTTTGTTGTTGATGTTTTGCACAAAACATATTGTAGTGTATAACTGGCATTTTGTCTGAGATCACATCACAGGAGCAAGCTAGTTGCCCTTGCTCTTGAGCTTCTGCCAACTTGTTGAAATGAATACCTTTAGATGGCTGCAAGTGTCCCCTCTTTTTTCTCAGATCTGTCAATCTTTGTCGCTACTCTGATCATTGAGTGATTTTGTTTTTCCTGTGGCAGGTGCATAGTTTGTGGGCTTGGTCTTGATAATTCCAGTGATCAACAAAGCTATTGAAGATGGTATGCTAATTGGTTTCTTAGTTACTGCTAATAAACTGATTTAATTTTTCTAATTTCGGTTAACATTCTGACATTTAATCCTTGCTGCTATTTTGTTATTGTATCTTGTTTCTGGAAGGGTTGATTGTTTTTTTTTATTGTTTGTGTGCCTCCAGGTGGTTCTTGCAGCTTCCATCGTTTCAAAGTCAGGAAAAGGTGTGGTGCTTCAGTTAATCAGACCCTTCGCTATTGTCAATTCCCATATAATTTTATTTTATGCCTCCTTGTTTATCTGTTATGTACTTCTGTTAATTCTAATCACCATTGCTACATGGGAAATCCTATTGCTAACTAGTTGGTTCTTGGTTCACATAATATGAAACCACTATGCCTTTCTGTTTATCTAGCATTCCTCCATGGTTGCTACCTTTTCATATTGCTGAAGGCTGTTTTATGTTTTCTATCGCAGCACTTGTTTCAAGACAGTTTGTTGACATGTCTCGCATAAGAATTGAAGGATTACTCGCTGCATTCCCAAAACTGGTTGGGACTGGGAAGCAGCACACTTATGTTGAAACTGAAAATGTGCGTTATGTTTATCAACCTATTGAAGGTTTATATCTTCTGCTTATCACAAACAAGCAGAGCAACATTCTTGAAGATCTGGACACTTTGAGGCTGCTTTCCAAGCTCGTATCCTGCTTTTGCATGTATTATATTCTTTGGAAACTACCTTATTTATATGATCGTATTTGATATAAATTAAAATAGAACCTCTGTTTGTTTTTGGGGGTGGGGGTGTTAACTCCATGAGCCCTTCAGATTGATAGGCGATAACCGTACTGGGCTATCTGGATTTTACAGATTGCTAAGCGGCAAAGCATAAAATGCTGAAAGTATCTATGCAAAACCTTAACCAATATGAATCACATTTCTGAGAGCTCTGTATATATCAACTTCATTCTACTATTCAGTGTTGTGTTCTTAGTAATATTCCTATACTGTGGTCTCCTTAACTCTTGGAAAGGTGCCTGAATACTCCCCTTCCTTGGATGAGGAAGGTGTCTGTAAAACAGCATTTGAGCTCATCTTTGCTTTCGACGAAGCCATCTCGCTTGGAAATAAGGAAAATGTAACAGTTCAACAAGTCAAACAATACTGTGAGATGGAGAGCCATGAAGAGAAGGCACACAAGCTGATGATGCAAGCCAAAATCAATGAGACCAAGGATGTCATGAAGAAGAAGGCTAACGAGCTTGACAAAATGAGGGTCTGCACTACTCTTTTCACCAGATTTAAAATCCATTGTAATTCATTTAAGTTGTTATGGGTCATGCAGGGCACTTTCTGTCAATCAGCCTTATTTAACTCTTTTCATTTTGCATCAGTTTGTGTAATGTCGCTTGTTAAGTTAAAGCACCTATTTAGAACATATTTTGGCAACTCCAGTTTCTCATAAACTTGTTGGGGGTGGGATCTGTGAGATACAAACATACATAAAAGATGCAATACTGAATCATTTCTGGAAAAAACATTGGATATGATTTATGGATTAAAAATTTCATGAAAGAAGAGTGGGGCCCTTATTTAGAGAAAATTAGTTGGGTTTATGTTAAATTGTATTCTCATGTCAGGCTATTTTGAGTATGCATCTTAGTAGTTAGTATTGTATTGCAATGATATTTTTGGGTATTATTTTTATTGTATAAGGGATTATATTTTGTGGGTGGTGTTCATTGCAGATGGAAAGAGGTAAACTTGACAAAGGTGGATACTCATCAATATCTGGTCCACGTGTGATTGAAAAATCTTTCAATGATATGAGCATTGGTGGTTCTCGATTTGGTAGTGGCTCTGGATTAGGTGGACTGAGTGCTGACATGGACTCATTTGGTAGCAAGCCTAAAGGTAGTAAGGCCTTCTTTCTCATGCATTTCTTGATCAAATTTTATATTACAAAGGCCAAACTTATTGCATCAATTTATGTCAACAATTTAAACATTTTCTTCTTTTTTGCATGTGCATCTGTTTCAATCTTCACATATCCAGGAACTACATTCAGATCTTTCTTGACTCAGTATTAGGGAAACAGGACTATATTACTTGATTTCTAGTCAAAATGTTGGAGACAATACAGAGCTAGCATATGGCCTATATTTGATTCTAACTGCAAGTGTCATTTCTACAGGTCGTCCATCTACAGCTGCTACTGCACCTGGTAAAGGTCTTGGTATGAAATTGGGCAAGACACAGAAGACAAATCAATTCCTCGAATCATTGAAAGCTGAAGGAGAAGTCATTTTGGAGGATGTACAACCAAGTACAGTTCCTTCAAGATCGTCTGCTCTTCCACCAAGTGATCCTGTCACAGTGACCATAGAAGAGAAGCTCAATGTTGTTGTTAAAAGAGATGGAGGTATCAATAACTTTGATGTTCAAGGAACCCTTGCTCTTCAGGTTCTTAATGATGCTGATGGATTCATCCAATTGCAGGTAATTTTGTTTTTTAAAAAAATTTGTGTATGGAAGGAAAGCTGTAACTATGAAATAGTAAATAATAGTATATAGCTTTATATTTGCCTTGTCATGTGAACCTATACTGACATTGCATTATACTGTGGTCATCTTGAATGTAACTGGAATAGTACAATGTAGTATATAGCTTTATATTTGAAATGTCATGTGAACCTATACTGGCATTGTGTTATATTCATTGTTGGGGTCACCTTTCATTTATCCTTGTGCTGTTTTTTTTTTCACTTGTTGCCAATAAGCAGCTTCATTGCACAGCAATATCATCATATGAATCAGTTGGTTTTTTCTAATATATGGTGTGTTGTAGATTGAAAGCCAAGATATTCCTGGACTTAGCTTCAAAACACACCCGAATATCAACAAGGAGTTGTTTAACAGTCAGCAAATGTTGGGAGCAAAAGATCCAAACAGGCCCTTCCCGAGTGGTCAAAATGAAACTCCTCTGGTGAAATGGAGAATCCAGGGGATGGACGAATCATCTTTACCTCTGTCAGGTGCCAACATAACTTTGTTTTCTTCTATCTAATAATTTGTGAATTCGGACTTTCATTAACATGCTTTTGCTTGATGTAGTCAATTGTTGGCCGTCGGTGTCTGGAAATGAAACATATGTCAACATTGAATATGAAGCTTCTGAGATGTTTGATCTGCAGAATGTTGTCATATCTATACCTCTGCCAGCGCTTCGGGAGGCTCCAAATGTTAAACAAATAGATGGAGAGTGGAAGTAATGTTTCCTTTTCCTCTTCAGTTTATTTATATGTTATTTACTAAAGCATACTGCATAAATTACTGTGACTATGTGCATTACCATATGCCACATGGTTTTCGTCTTTATGTGAGGCCTTTCATTATTAATCTTTAACTGAACAAATGTGATATCCTGTATTGTTTTGCTGTTGTAACTGGTATATTAAACTGTTCCAGTGAACTTGTCTATGTGCAACTCAACTTTTGTATCCTAGATGGTAGTGCTCTATATAAATCTGAAAAAACTATGGTCTTTACTGCATTATTATTCCATTTCCTTGTGACATTTCGTGATGCACCTTTCTTTGACATTATTGAACTGAGCTTGTGTTTGTTGTCTCAAGCTTTTTTTATTGTTTCACTTTTCCTTGTGCAAACAGGTTTGACTCGAGAAATTCTGCGTTGGAATGGTCTATTCTCCTTATTGATCAGTCGAACCGCAGGTCTGAAATATTTGAATGTTTGAGATCATGATCATCACTCTATTTTATAGATTGACTTCCTACGTCTTAACTTTCGCTTTGTGTGCCCTTTGCAGTGGTTCCATGGAATTTGTTGTCCCCACAGCTGATCCATCATCATTTTTCCCCATCTCTGTTGGGTTTTCTGCATCCAGTACTTTCAGCGATTTGAAGGTTGGTTCCCTGTTTCGCGCATACTGGTCCAATGAGCCCTCCTATGTTTGGTGTCTCCCTATTCATCCTTGTCGGTTGTGTTTGTCTGAAACATTTCAGGTTACTGGAATCCACCCTCTGAAGGAAGGCAACCCTCCGAAGTTTTCACAGCGGGCGCGTTTGCTCACTGCTAACTATCAAGTAGTTTAAAGCTCTATTCATGGTTGAGTGTTGTTTCGCTTAAATACTTCAACGGCACCTGATAGTGACAGTGTTTTCGCCATGAACTTCTTGGAGCCATGGCAGGGAGCATTATTTCGCATCTTTGAGAATATTTTCTATTTATCCCTTTCATTTCTAGCGTGTTGCACAAATTGATGTTCAAATGTATTGTTACCTAAGAAATAAAGCGCCTGAGTTTTCTTCATTATCAGCTTTTGTGATATTTCCACGACCGGCCAAAGCATGAAACACGCGGCGGCATCCCGCATCCAGTGAGCGAGACAGCCAAATAATTATCTGGCTTTATAAAGCAAAAAGGATGATGCTCGCTTTGGTGGGTATAGCATCAGCTCACTGTTGCCTGATCCCTTCCTTCTTTGTTTTGCTTTGCTTTCGCCCGCTCCTGCACCAACTTTGCTTTGCTTTCGCCCGTCGGGTTTCTGCCCAGCTTTGCTTTCTCGCTGCCTTCTCATAGCTCCTCCGTGCTGTCTGCCGCAGCCACCTCCACATTTCTCAGTCACTCTTGGTAACGTATGCTCTGGTACTCTGCCACTCTCCTCCCGTCCTGTGAAGCTGTGAGTTTGCTTCCTCATTTCTCAGCGTGCTAGTTCGGCATCTCGTTCGTGCTGGTTTCTTGATTCCAAGCCATCTCTCTGTTCCCAGGTTGCAGCATCATTTGCTGCTCGGAAGCGACGCCCCATGAGATGGCATGGCACACTACTAACCTTAACCAGGAAAGGTAGCTCGACTGGCCTGACCTGGGAGTTGAAACGCACTGCCTGACCCCCGGCAAGCTGCCGCAAGGGTACTCCACATCGACGACTCATCGTCCGGCGACGTCTTCTCCGTCCACCCGGCCCTTCCTGGTCCTCTGCTCTACGTCTTGTTTCGGATTTCTGCTCTGCGCGTTCCTCTGTCAGATCTTTTTGAGGAAATCTCTACCAGACGATAGGTACACCTCTTTCTCTCATGGTCCTAGAATCCTTGTCACCTGTTACTGATTGGTTCTCTGCGATTGCAATTGCCTTTCCTCCGCCTTCAGATTCATAAGGAACCAGAACCACTGTGACTCGTGACTCGTGAGGATGGAGTTCGCGTTCAGCGCGGCGCGGTGGGTGGTGGGCAAGGCGCTCGCCCCCGTCGCCGACGGCTTGCTGGAGGCGTGGGCGGCCAGCGAGAATCTCGGCGCCGAGGTCGACGGCCTCATGACGGAGCTGCAGTACGCGCAGGCCATGCTCAACAACACCCGTGGCCGGGACATCGACAACCCGGCCCTCAACGACCTGCTGCTCAAGCTCCGGCTGCTGGCCTACGACGCCGACGACGTGCTCGACGAGCTCGAGTACTTTCGCATCCAGGACGAGCTCGACTGGCACCTACCATGCCGCTAAGGAGCATGCAAGGGGCTGCGCTCATGACATCCTCCTCAATGCTCGACACACTGCAAGACATGTCTCTAACAAATTCAAGCTCTGCTCAGGCTCGCCTGATGCTGCCAGTCGTGGTGCTCCTGACAAGCAAGGAGATGGTGCAGAAGGACAAGGGTGCCTCTCTGGCGTTCTCTGCTCGTGTGGTGGAAGGCCGGTCAGCTCCTCACCACCATCACCCACCAACCAGGGTGACAAGAAAGTCGGTGCTGATGCCGGATGCATGCCGAAGGTCACCTCTGCTGCTCGCAACACTGCCAATGCTGTCGGTAAACGCCTCCCATGCTGCTCTTCCCTATTTGTCGATGGTGATGCCCGTGCCGATGTGTTGGAGGATCCCAACATGCCAGGTCGTCGGGGACGACGATTTCTCTGTGGTGCCTGGCCATCCACGGTACCACAGAGAAGGCAAACAGTGCAAATACCACCAAAATTGAAGTTCGATAGGGTGGATATATCTACAAGGATGACCGAGATCATAAAGAAGCTCAAGCCCATCTGTGCTAAGGTCTCAACCGTTCTTAATCTTGAGCTGTTAGGCTCCAAGGTATCACTACTGCCAGCTTGGAACGGCCCACGACCACTGAGGAGATTACAGAGCCTAAATTGTATGGGAGGGAAACTGAGCAAAAGAGTGTTGTAGACTCCATCACACATGGTGAATGTTTTGCAAATGAACTTACTGTGCTTCCAATTGTTGGTCCGGGCGGTATTGGGAAGACAACTTTCACACAACACGTATACCAAGAAGTGAGGAGCTATTTCCAGGTTACAGTTTGGATATGCGTCTCTCTCGATTTCAATGCAAATAGATTGGTACAAGAAGCTGTGAAAAAGATCCCCGAAGTTAAAGATGAAAAGAAAAGTGGTAGTGACCAAGAGCTAATTGAGCAAAGATTGAAAGGTAAACGGTTTTTGCTTGTCCTCGATGATATATGGAAATGTCATGAGGATGACTGGGGAAAACTATTAGCACCGTTTAGAAAAGGTGGAGGAAAAGGTAATATGGTTATAGTCACAACTCGAATGTCAGATGTGGCCAAAATGGTTAAGATGGGTGGTTCTCAAATAGAATTGGATCGTTTAAGAGCAAAAGATTTCAGGAATTTCTTTGACGCATGTGTGTCTACAAAACATGAGTCATGGTCAGATCATCCTGAGTTACATGAAATCGGGGAAGAAATAATGGTCAAACTGAAATGTTCTCCTCTTGCAGCAAAAACTGTAGGGAGATTACTAAGAAAACAGCTCACTTTGGAGCATTGGAGAAGGGTTCTAGAGAGCAAAGAATGGGAACTCCAAACAAGTGACAATGACATTATGCCAGCATTGAAGATTAGCTATGACTATCTTCCACTTAACCTAAAGCAATGTTTTTCCTATTGTGCTTTGTTTCCTGAAGATTATGAATTTGACAGCAAAGAGTTAATTCACTTTTGGATAGGACTAGATGTTTTACATCTGGGTGATTGGAGCATAAGAATAGAAGATGTTGGCAAGAGTTACTTGACTGATTTGGTTAATTATGGATTTTTTAAAAAGAATGAAAACGGCAATGGTTTTCATTCTTATGTTATCCATGACCTATTACATGAGCTGGCAACGAAAGTTTCACGGTATGATTGTCTTAGCATACAGATATCCAAAGTGAGGTCTGTCCAAATCCCAGCATCAGTACGCCACTTGTCTATCATTGTGGATAACAAAGATGTGGAGGATAGAATTACCTATGAAGACTATAAGAAGGATCTTGGTGCACTTGATAAAAGGCTACAAATTGAAACCATGCGTACATTGATGTTGTTTGGTGAAAATGTGGAGAGCTTTTCCAAAACATTTGGTAGTTTGTTTAAGCAAGCTAGATCCCTTCGCACTATTTTTTGTCTGGAACAACAAATATTGTGGAGATGCTGCAGAACTTTTCAAGGCTTGTCCATCTTCGCTACCTGAGGATTAAGGGTCAATATTATCAGAAAACAAGTCTACCAGGAACTATTTCAAGACTATATCACTTGAAGATCCTAGACATAAAAGATCACGCAGATTGTTATATTCCATCAAGATATCTAAGCAACCTCGTGAACATGCAATATTTTCTTGTCCCTGGCAGTAATAGTCTTCACTCAGACATTCTCAATGTGGGAAACCTGAAACTTCTACGAGAACTACGAAGATTCAAAGCTAAGAAAGAAAACAATGGTTTTGAGTTAAAGCAACTAGCACAACTACTAGAGCTTGAAGTATTGGGCATTTACAATCTTGAGAAGGTTAAAGTAAAGGAAGAAGCAGATGCAATAAAACTAGTACAAAAACACCATTTACAAGAGCTCACACTAGATTGGGATATTAATCGCTCCAATAAGGATCCTGCAGGAGAAGAGAATATCCTTGAAAGTCTTAGGCCACATAGCAATCTCTACAACCTATCTATTACAGGCCATGCAGGTGACAGTTGCCCTTCATGGCTTGGTATGAACCTCTCAGTAAAAACTTTGGAATCTCTTCAGCTGACTAATGTATCTTGGAAAAAATTTCCACCTCTAGGAGAGTTGTGGTTCGTTGATGAACAAGGTGTAGAGTGTCTGAGCAGTATACCTGAACAAAGCTTCAAAAATTTGAAGATGCTAGAACTGGAAAGTGTACCAAAATTGACAAAATGGGTTGGAAATGGCCCTTCCAATTTGTTCTCTCATTTGGAAGTACTCATCATCAAAGATTGCCCAGAACTCATGGAGTTGCCTTTCTCACATTCTGCTGGACATGAACAAGAGGATGAGGCAAACATGGCCTGGTTTCCTAAACTAGAAGAGCTCGAAATTACAGATTGTCCAAAACTATCATCATTGCCTTGTGTTCCATGGTCTAGATCTACACGCTCTGCTAAAATTGCAAAAGTTGGTTCAGGTATTGAGGAACTGACTTTCACAGAATATTCCGGTAGCGAACGTTGGTTAGAGATTTGGGGAAATGATGCAGTAGATAGTAATTTTTGGAGAGTGGTAGCCTTTCACAACCTATCCAAACTAGAAGTACTGCAGGTGAGTAGATGCCTTCCTTTGTCACTGGTTCACCTCGAAAAGCTATCATCCCTAAAGAGGCTCTGGATAGATGATATTGGTGATGCCTTTTGTTCGGCTGAAGATGATGGTCATGCCGGGTATCAATTTCCAGTTGAATACGTCAGGATTGGGCAATATGGTGCTAGCGGGCAGCGACTGACACGTCTGTTGTCTTACTTTCCAAACCTCCTCAGTTTCAACATGGACAATTGTGAAAAGTTAACAGGGTTAGGTGTCGTGGGCATGCAGAAGAGGATTGAAGCACTGCCAGAGCCGCCGTCAATCTGTAACGAAGTTGGACAGCACGAGCAGCAGGGCACAAGAGCAGAGGCGGAAATAGCAGCAGCAGGAGCATCAGAAGGGGTACTACTGTTGCCTCTCCAACTACAACAGTTGGAGATCGTGGACTGCCAAAATTTGGTCCTCTGCCCACCAGTTTTACTCGAAGACGCAGGACGAACAGGAGGTGGAGGCCTCCAAGGTCTGACCTCCCTCACTTCGTTATCGATACAGAGATGCCCCATGTTCTTCTCCTCTTCTCCTTGTTTCCCCTTCCCATCCTCCTTGGAACACCTCTCCCTTGTAGGCGCGGTGGGCACGGCAACGCTGCTGCCTCTCTCAAACCTCACCTCTCTCGCGGGTCTATGCATATGGGGATGTAGGGATTTAAGATGCGAGGGATTGTGGCCTCTCCTCGCCCAAGGCCGTCTCGCCAAATTAATCGTCCCCAGAACCCCCAATTTCTTCGCTGGTTTCGAGCCCTCACCGCCGCACGAACAAGGGTTGCCACCCTCTTCCTCCAAACTGAGGAGCTTGAGACGGATGACATCGCGGGCGTCCTTGCCGGGCCCATCTGTACCTTGCTCTCTTCCTCGCTCACCGAATTGCGCTTTTGTGGGGACAAACAGGTGGAGCGCTTCACGAAGGGGCAAGAGGAGGCCCTTCAGCTCCTCACCTCCCTCGAGAGGATCAGATTTTGGTATTGCGACAAGCTACAGTGCCTCCCTGCGGGGCTGCACGGACTTCCCAACCTCAAGGTATTAGACATCATCGATTGTGCAGCCATCCGGTCGCTGCCCAAGGACGGCCTCCCAAGTTCACTGCAACAGTTACAGATCGGCTCATGTCCAGCTTTCCGGTCGGTGCCCAAGGAGTGCCTCCCAAATTCACTGCAAAAACTACTGATCAGATGGTGTCCAGCCATCCAGACGCTGCCAAAGTTGGACGACCTTCCAAGATCACTGCGAGAATTGGATGTCCGTGATAGCGAAAACGAGGAGCTAAGAAAGCAGTGCCGCAAGTTGGTAGGAACCATTCCAATAGTCAGTGCCTGAATAGCCCAATGTAACAAAGAGGTGAAACTTCCTACCCACCAATTCCCCCTTGCTTTCCCTAACACGAGAAACATCAGTCATTCTCCTTTTGTTTATTTGATTACAGTTATGGTTTCCTTCTGAATAACCCACCTGTTTTGATCTGCTATGCAGGGCCATTGTTCGAATTGGTACATTCTTTTAACCTCCGGATTCTCACTGCATCTATGCACGATCCTCAGTTGTCAAGCACGAACATCTCAGGATGTGCCTAACACCCTGTACATAAAACTGGTTAGTATCCTATGTGCAAATTCACCCTATATTCCCACACAATATTTACAAGTTTGTTCCATTTTTTTTTTAATCCACAGCCTGTTGTTTTTATATACCTTTTGGATGCCCTTTTGCTTATAATTATCAAGTAGTTAAAACTTTTTATATTAGAGTTGGGGAAAAACTATTTACTAGAGAATTTTCTCATTTACAGAACACGTGTGAGTTTAGCAGTTTTAGAATTCCTTACAGCTTTGCTGTTCCAACTAGGTTAAAGAGGTTTTAGTTCACTGCTACAAAAATAAGCTGCATCCATGGTATATGCAGGAATGGTTGGTGCAGTGGTAGAGCTTCATCGCCTGTGACCGGAAAGTCTAGGGTTCAAGCCCCAGCCCCTGCACATTTATATGCAGGAATGGTTGTGCGCTAAACAACCTGTCCCCAGACCCCGCATAGTGCGGGAGCTTACGGCACTGGGTACGCCCTTTTATATATACTAGGTGATTCCCCGCGCGTTGCTGCGGGACATTTTACGTAATTTTTTATAATTATTTGTTGCAATCTGCATAGAGTTTTTATTGAATAGATAATTGAGAAGGATACATATCCCTTTTTATGTATTGAACAATGATCGTATGGTTTTGAAGTGGCAGGTGCTTGGTTATGTCTTTGCTCTGAGAATTGCCGTTGATATCGACACAAACTTTTGGGCTTGTAATTGGAAACTTCATCCATCAGATATCAGATATTTGGATTATGGTAACATAGAAATTTTAGATAGCAACAGCAAGCAATATATCCATGCGTGCGCGTACAAATGATCTGAGAACCAACCTAGACCCCGGAACACATCGCCCCAAGCATCTTTCAGACCACACAACCACCAAAACAAAGACCAGGCACAGCATGAGAACAATGGAGATGCTAATTAGTTATAAAAATAGTCACCATGACGCACTGCCGCGTGGTGAGGGGCGTGCCTCGCCACCCGGGGAAGGCCTGGCAGCGTCCACCGCGTCCCTGAACTCGTCGGCGGTCGTGAGTGGGATCCGTGACACAACCTCCTGCGTACGTCGCCTGCAGCACATCCGCACCCAAATGCACGCCTCACATCACACACCAGCAGCCCCCAAAATCGATCAATCCGAAATCAGAATCGATTCGATGGGGAAGAAGGCGCTTACGGGGTTGGTGACATCGATGTGCTCGTCAACGCGTGACTCGATGAACTCGCCGCCGATGAGGAGGCGCACCTTTGGCTGCGAGGGATCGAGAGGCAAGCCGTCAGTCGCAACAGATTGAAGCAATGGCCGCCGCAACCGCAGCGATAAAAAGAGACGGGGGGTAAGGAACCGCGAGCGCGTACCGGGGACGACGCAGGGCCATTGGAGAGGGGGACAGCGGACATCGCCGGCGACCGGGGAAGCCCGGAGGCTGCGGACGGAGATGGAGGGGTCAGTGTCAATCAAGTGAACGTGGGGCGTGACCGTAGGGGGATGCGCGTGTACCTGAGCGGGAGAGCGTCGCGCTGAGTATGGCGGTCAGCCGGCGCCGATGGCGGTGGCGCCTCTTCCGGATTGGGCCACGGCAAGGTGGCGTCAGAGGTCAATAGAGAGGGGTGGGTTTGTTGGACTGGTTCTCGGTGGGATGGTGCGGCTGATGGACTGTCTCGAGACTTATGTTAATGTTCCACTATGGTGACTGTTTGTATGTGCGTTGGTGGAGATCGAAGGAACAAATGGGCAGCTCATATTGATTGTTGGTATTTGGTGGAAGTTTATGTGTGCTGACGTGGCTTGCTGAAGTTTGAGAGAAATGATGTAGTGGGGATCTCCTATATAGGTATAGATGATTTCAACCTTATACTTTTAACTCTGGAACCGGAAAGTCCAGGGTTCAAGCCCCAGCCTCTGCACATTTATGTGCAGGAATGGTTGTGCACTAAACAACATGTCCCCAGACCCCGCATAATGCGGGAGCCTACGGCACTGGGTACGCCCTTTTTATATATATTTGAACCTTATACTTTTAACTCTGAGAATACTTATCAGTTCTGAACTCTGATGTCCTAATTCTGTTGCTCCAGGCTAGTCTGATTTATTGTACCAACGTGTAATTTACCATCTACTTTGTTGTATCCCAAGTTAGCATAACTATTGGAGTTTTACGAACCTTATGTCAGCTTATATTCTCAGTATGTGCGGCACTCCTATTATGATTACATAGAGACTGCCAGACAGGAGCTAACCTCAAATACTTCCATACTGCCACTTCTTGTAGATCATCTAATAGAACAACTCTGAGATCAGATTTGTATTAGTGCAAGATAATTGCTTTTTGCCTTTTTGCTAATCACGTGAACATCAAATCATTTTTACACACACCATGTTCCATAAGTGCTCCTTGATACGAAAACTTCTTATTTTAATCTGCAGTGACAAGGGAATGTCAACTCTTTGAGCTGTACATCCTTCTAATATTGCTGAATCTTTCGAAAAATACATTGTTGCACACTAAAGAGTTGATTGTCTCTTCCTGCTGTGTGAAAGGTAGTTATACTATATCTTCTAGTTTTCTCATATTCCCTGTCGAGAAACAGAATAATGGTGTTGGAATTATTTGTGCTATTTTGGACAGCCATAACTAAGATTGTTGAGCGCCCATGTTTGAGGTTTTAAAAAGGATGCAGTATAAGAATATATTTATGAAAGTATAAGTTTAAGAGCATTGGCTGAAATATGCTGAACTAAGTTCTTTTTAAAGAGAAAGGAAAAATCATTCCTTCCTTTTTAACGAAATCACTGTTCATATAAATCTATAGCAACAATAACAAGGATGCATATGCACTATTTCTTGGTAGCAGATTGCTAACTAGGAGTGTGTTGTTTAGTTCTGATCAGCCAACTACAGATCAGAAAGTCACATCTGCCCGCCAAAGATTTATATGGCGCTGAACTGCATGTGTGCAAATATGGTTAGGTTGTATTAGAACTGTAAGTGCTTCATTGGCCCAAAAACTATTATTTACATCAGTTTTGTAGAGCATCTCATTGAACCCCCAATGTAGCCTTGGGACATGTAGGGAAAAGTTATGGAAATTAAGGCAATATTCTGCTACTGCAATGCCCAAAATGAGTATTGTTAATTAAGTACATGCACCTTAATCCGTTCAAGTGCTGAAGTATGAAATCTTGAACTTGAACATGTTGCATATTATTTCCTAAACATGCTATCAACAGACCCTGATGCTTTGGACTCTCGCCAACAGGCTTGTCCACACATGATCTGTACTAAAACCACCTGAAAGTTCAGCTCGTGGGACTGGTGTGTGTCTTCTAGAAGTTCAGTTTGCCGGACCTTCCTACGAAAAATGAATCTGGTAACTCCCTTGACAAAATAGTAATTTTTAAAATTATTTCTTCCTTTTTGATAGATTATACTGTGAAATGTTTACTTTGACGAAGTGGTAAACACTTACATCTTTTTTCCCCACTAGATATAACGAGGAAGGTACTGGCAGAAATGTGCAGTATTTGATATTCTCAGATCATGTCAAAGCAATTCAAGTTATTAAGACACATTCGAATGATAAATGTTTTTATATATGTCAGGTCTTGGAAGCAAGTGTGGTTCAATGCGCAACAGATACTTGGCCTGCAATTGGCACTGCTGGCCTTGGAAGTGCAGACAGTAGAATGGCGGATGGAGCTACACTCTCGATGCGCCAAGGAGCACAGGAAGGGGCTGGACTCCTTGTTCATGCTGATTGCATGGAAAGTTTGGAAGGAGTGCAACTACCCGTGTGTTAAACCGGGTGAAATGGCAAACATTGTATCTGATCGTGTGCTAGCCGAGGCATCACTCTGGCACTATGCTGGGGCCAAATTGCTTTGTGCTGCTGCTGCTGCTAAAACTTCCCAAATAGTCTCAGCTGCTCTGTGGCGCTGTCTCTCGGTCCCTCGAAACTTCTTTTCCTGATATATCAAACACTGTATTATGGTGCTCACTGCGCGAGTGCAAGCTATCTTGTGATTAACACTTGAATGATCATTAGTACACACTCATTTAGGAAATACATTTACAGTTAGCAAAGTGTAGTAAAGGCCCATAAGCTGATGAGCCCATGGCCTACTCAAGCACAAGACATTATTGCTGGCCCATCGTAGTACGGCGGCGGCCGCACAAAGCACGTTTCGCTCCGCCTGAATCTGTCCTCAGACGCGCTCTCCGGTTGCCGCGCCCGCACTCCCCGCTCGCCGGCGCCGCCCAAAATCCCTCGTACGTTACTGATCCTTCGCTCCCTCTCCGACTCTTCCATCAGTTTCCCAAATCTGCTCTATTCAGCTGGTGGATCCAATGCCTCTTCATCGTGGCGATCCAGCTCCAGCTGTCGACCATCTGAGACGGACCTTGCTTGTACCGCAGCAGCGTCGACGCCCGGAGCCTGTTCGACGGAATGCCTGCGGGCGAGGGCAAGGGTGGGGGCGCCTACACGCCTACTGGCGGCGACAGCACCGGCGTCGACGCCCTCCTCCCGGTCCCGGATGAAGTTCTGCAGCACATCCTCGGCCGTGCGCGTGCGCATCGTCGCTGACTTTGTGGATCGTCTTCTGCAACACCGTCGACTCTCCGTACGTTCGAGCTCAGGTTCACTTCTTTCGCCTCGTAACGGTATCCTAATCCTATTCGACCGTCCAAGCGGGCGCGGTGTCAGCAGCAGTGTGTCGCTCCATTCTACTGCTCGCACGCAGTTGACGCATCTCCATTCCCGTTCTGAGCAGAGGGCAACTTGCCGTCTGCTCTGCTTTGCTCTTGGGTGCTCTGCTCGTCGGTCGCCCACTCCACAGGGTCCTGACTTGAGTGCGTTCAGCTAGCTGTCTGATCGAACCAAGCTGGTGCAGATCACCCAGCCCAGGCAACTGCATGCGCTGTCACGAGCCGGTGGAGGTTCAACGTCTTGTAACCGTATCCTAATCAATAATCATATTCGACCGCTCAGGCTGCGCGTTGCCGGTAATAAAATTATGCTCTCCTACTCCCCTAGTGTCTGCTGGCTGCCTAGGGCCCGGAGCATGTGGCTGCTGGCTGCGCGTCCAAGTTCGTGCTTTGAGTTTGCTGGCGTGTTTAATCGTACGTGACAAGTTGTTCTACCATTTGTCTGCTTGTGATTGTCCATTGTTAGCCGTTTGCTCAAGCTAAAATCTGGGGTATGGTTCCTTGCTTGAGAGCATGCCATTATCAGTGAATGCGTGTGTTGTAACAAGTATGGAATCTGATGAGACTTGTTACCAGCATGATTGTACTTGCGTGTTCTGTGACAATTCTTATAATATCGGTGATGAACACTAGTATAACGGGTTAATTGTAAGCACTACAGAGTGGTATATATTTGTTCCAGACCATTTTGTGTGGGCTGGAGGCAGATGACTAGAATACCAGCTACCACTTGTGTTAGGTGGTTAACCCATACCCCTCCCACGTGGTGCCGTGAACAAGTTGGCAATGGGACACCTTACTTTTGTTTGTAAATTATTGTAATATTAAGATTGGCTTCTGGCTGTGGACAAGGTAGTGTGGTTTGGTATGTAACATGGTACAATGGCCAGCTAGTGATGACATTGCTGGATTTCATGGGATTCTCTTATATGATAATGGCGGTGGTGATCGTTAGTATATTCCCTGTCTGTGCTTTGAGTTTGCTGGTTAGTGTTGTGTGAGATCCGATAGAGCACAAATGTTTGGAAGAGAAGAGAGGAGTGTTCGTGGAACGCCATGACATTCGGGAAATCTTTTCGAGCAGCAGATCTTAAGCAGATGAAATAGATCGCAGCATTACAGGGTGAGTTGAGTGAATTCAGTCTGATCAAAACAAGTAAGGTATAGTGCAGTGCAGATGACCCAGCATAGCCCCAGCCAAGGCTGCTGTTGGTGGGTTGGTGGATTACACGAGCTCACTGCGCTGTCACGGGCAGCAGGTCGAGGTTCGGTCTTGTTTGGATACTCCTGTATTGAGTGGAACGATGGGGATTGAAAGGGAAACTGTTCCGCCTTTATCTTTGTATCCTAATCCTCCAAGCGGACGCGGGAGACTTACTCCCCAGTGTATTTTTTTGACAGAGGCTACTTTACGAGTTAATTAAGAAGCCGGGCACTCGAGAGTGCTGCTTTTGAGCTTTTTGTTCGGCTTCTTTTGAGTCTTGGAATCTTTCAACGTGCAGCAAACTCTCATATGCCGCCCCGCTAGCTGTCGCTCCATTCTATTGCAGTTGACGCGCATTATTGACTCTCATCTTCCTTTTGAGGCTTGGTTGCTTTGCTTGCCGCCCGCTCCGCTCTGCTCTGCTAGTCTGCTTAGCTCGTCGGCCGGCCGCATCTTCTGCACCGGATCTCGAGTGCTCGACGACGCTTGCGCCGGTGCCCTCTGCCCCTGCCGCTTCCCGGCGTGTTAGCAGGCGTTGGCAGTGGTGACATGGGATCTGTTGGGTAGGCGCTGGAGGTAGCAGCGACGATTGTGTTGGCATACCAACTTGGTGGATCGATCAGACGCTACACACGTTTCCCTTGGGTGAGTAATACTCTTGTCACAGCAACATCCTTTGTTTTGCTCCCACACTCGACTACATCATTGCCTGCTAATAGTTCCTCCGTGCTGTCTGCCGCAGCCACCTCCACATTTCTCATCACTCTTGGTAACGTATGCTTGGTACTCTGCCACTCTCCTCCCGTCCTGTGAAGCTGTGAGTTTGCTTCCTCATTTCTCAGCGTGCTAGTTCGGCATCTCGTTCGTGCTGGTTTCTTGATTCCAAGCCATCTCTCTGTTCCCAGGTTGCAGCATCATTTGCTGCTCGGAAGCGACGCCCCATGAGATGGCATGGCACACTACTAACCTTAACCAGGAAAGGTAGCTCGACTGGCCTGACCTGGGAGTTGAAACGCACTGCCTGACCCCCGGCAAGCTGCCGCAAGGGTACTGGAGGTTTCCACATCGACGACTCATCGTCCGGCGACGTCTTCTCCGTCCACCCGGCCCTTCCTGGTCCTCTGCTCTACGTCTTGTTTCGGATTTCTGCTCTGCGCGTTCCTCTGTCAGATCTTTTTGAGGAAATCTCTACCAGACGATAGGTACACCTCTTTCTCTCATGGTCCTAGAATCCTTGTCACCTGTTACTGATTGGTTCTCTGCGATTGCAATTGCCTTTCCTCCGCCTTCAGATTCATAAGGAACCAGAACCACTGTGACTCGTGACTCGTGAGGATGGAGTTCGCGTTCAGCGCGGCGCGGTGGGTGGTGGGCAAGGCGCTCGCCCCCGTCGCCGACGGCTTGCTGGAGGCGTGGGCGGCCAGCGAGAATCTCGGCGCCGAGGTCGACGGCCTCATGACGGAGCTGCAGTACGCGCAGGCCATGCTCAACAACACCCGTGGCCGGGACATCGACAACCCGGCCCTCAACGACCTGCTGCTCAAGCTCCGGCTGCTGGCCTACGACGCCGACGACGTGCTCGACGAGCTCGAGTACTTTCGCATCCAGGACGAGCTCGACGGCACCTACCATGCCGCTAAGGAGCATGCAAGGGGCTGCGCTCATGACATCCTCCTCAATGCTCGACACACTGCAAGACATGTCTCTAACAAATTCAAGCTCTGCTCAGGCTCGCCTGATGCTGCCAGTCGTGGTGCTCCTGACAAGCAAGGAGATGGTGCAGAAGGACAAGGGTGCCTCTCTGGCGTTCTCTGCTCGTGTGGTGGAAGGCCGGTCAGCTCCTCACCACCATCACCCACCAACCAGGGTGACAAGAAAGTCGGTGCTGATGCCGGATGCATGCCGAAGGTCACCTCTGCTGCTCGCAACACTGCCAATGCTGTCGGTAAACGCCTCCCATTCTGCTCTTCCCTATTTGTCGATGGTGATGCCCGTGCCGATGTGTTGGAGGATCCCAACATGCCAGGTCGTCGGGGACGACGATTTCTCTGTGGTGCCTGGCCATCCACGGTACCACAGAGAAGGCAAACAGTGCAAATACCACCAAAATTGAAGTTCGATAGGGTGGATATATCTACAAGGATGACCGAGATCATAAAGAAGCTCAAGCCCATCTGTGCTAAGGTCTCAACCGTTCTTAATCTTGAGCTGTTAGGCTCCAAGGGTATCACTACTGCCAGCTTGGAACGGCCCACGACCACTGAGGAGATTACAGAGCCTAAATTGTATGGGAGGGAAACTGAGCAAAAGAGTGTTGTAGACTCCATCACACATGGTGAATGTTTTGCAAATGAACTTACTGTGCTTCCAATTGTTGGTCCGGGCGGTATTGGGAAGACAACTTTCACACAACACGTATACCAAGAAGTGAGGAGCCATTTCCAGGTTACAGTTTGGATATGCGTCTCTCTGGATTTCAATGCAAATAGATTGGTACAAGAAGCTGTGAAAAGGATCCCCGAAGTTAAAGATGAAAAGAAAAGTGGTAGTGACCAAGAGCTAATTGAGCAAAGATTGAAAGGTAAACGGTTTTTGCTTGTCCTGGATGATATATGGAAATGTCATGAGGATGACTGGGGAAAACTATTAGCACCATTTAGAAAAGGTGGAGGAAAAGGTAATATGGTTATAGTCACAACTCGAATGTCAGATGTGGCCAAAATGGTTAAGATGGGTGGTTCTCAAATAGAATTGGATCGTTTAGGAGCAAAAGATTTCAGGAATTTCTTTGACGCATGTGTGTCTACAAAACATGAGTCATGGTCAGATCATCCTGAGTTACATGAAATCGGGGAAGAAATAATGGTCAAACTGAAATGTTCTCCTCTTGCAGCAAAAACTGTAGGGAGATTACTAAGAAAACAACTCAGTTTGGAGCATTGGAGAAGGGTTCTAGAGAGCAAAGAATGGGAACTCCAAACAAGTGACAATGACATTATGCCAGCATTGAAGATTAGCTATGACTATCTTCCACTTAACCTAAAGCAATGTTTTTCCTATTGTGCTTTGTTTCCTGAAGATTATGAATTTGACAGCAAAGAGTTAATTCACTTTTGGATAGGACTAGATGTTTTACATCTGGGTGATTGGAGCATAAGAATAGAAGATGTTGGCAAGAGTTACTTGACTGATTTGGTTAATTATGGATTTTTTAAAAAGAATGAAAACGACAATGGTTTTCATTCTTATGTTATCCATGACCTATTACATGAGCTGGCAACGAAAGTTTCACGGTATGATTGTCTTAGCATACAGATATCCAAAGTGAGGTCTGTCCAAATCCCAGCATCAGTACGCCACTTGTCTATCATTGTGGATAACAAAGATGTGGAAGATAGAATTACCTATGAAGACTATAAGAAGGATCTTGGTGCACTTGATAAAAGGCTACAAATTGAAACCATGCGTACATTGATGTTGTTTGGTGAAAATGTGGGGAGCTTTTCCAAACATTTGGTAGTTTGTTTAAGCAAGCTAGATCCCTTCGCACTATTTTTTTGTCTGGAACAACAAATATTGTGGAGATGCTGCAGAACTTTTCAAGGCTTGTCCATCTTCGCTACCTGAGGATTAAGGGTCAATATTATCTACCAGGAACTATTTCAAGACTATATCACTTGAAGATCCTAGACATAGAAGATCCATGGGGCTGCTCTATTCCATCAAGATATTTAAGCAACCTCGTAAACATGCAACATTTTCTTGTCCATGACAACAATAACCTTCACTCAGACATTCTCAATGTGGGAAACCTGAAACTTCTACGTGAACTACGAAGATTCAAAGCTAGGAAAGAAAACAATGGTTTTGAGTTAAAGCAACTAGCACAACTACTAGAGCTTGAAGTATTGGGCATTTACAATCTTGAGAAGGTTAAAGTAAAGGAAGAAGCAGATGCAATAAAACTAGTACAAAAACACCATTTACAAGAGCTCATACTAGATTGGGATATTAATCGCTCCAATAAGGATCCTGCAGGAGAAGAGAATATCCTTGAAAGTCTTAGGCCACATAGCAATCTCTACAAGCTATCTATTACAGGCCATGCAGGTGACAGTTGCCCTTCATGGCTTGGTATGAACCTCTCAGTAAAAACTTTGGAATCTCTTCAGCTGACTAATGTATCTTGGAAAAATTTTCCACCTCTAGGAGAGTTGTGGTTCGTTGATGAACAAGGTGTAGAGTGTCTGAGCAGTATACCTGAACAAAGCTTCAAAAATTTGAAGATGCTAGAACTGGAAAGTGTACCAAAATTGACAAAATGGGTTGGAAATGGCCCTTCCAATTTGTTCTCTCATTTGGAAGTACTCATCATCAAAGATTGCCCAGAACTCATGGAGTTGCCTTTCTCACATCCTGCTGGACATGGACAAGAGGATGAGGCAAACATGGCCTGGTTTCCTAAACTAGAAGAGCTTGAAATTACAGATTGTCCAAAACTATCATCATTGCCTTGTGTTCCATGGTCTAGATCTACACGCTCTGCTAAAATTGCAAAAGTTGGTTCAGGTATTGAGGAACTGACTTTCACAGGATATTCCGGTAGCGAACGTAGGTTACATATTTGGGGAAATGATGCAGTAGATAGTAATTTTTGGAGAGTGGTAGCCTTTCACAACCTATCCAAACTAGAATTACTGTGGGTGAGGAGATGCCCTCCTTTGTCACTGGTTCACCTCGAAAAGCTATCATCCCTAAAGAGGCTCTGGATAGATGATATTGGTGATGCCTTTTGTTCGGCTGAAGGTGATGGTCATGCCGGGTATCAATTTCCAGTTGAATACGTCAGTATTGGGAGATATGGTGCTAGCGGGCAGCGACTGACACGTCTGTTGTCTTACTTTCCAAACCTCCTCAGTTTCGACATGATCGAGTGTGAAAAGTTAACAGGGTTAGGTGTCGTGGGCATGCAGAAGAGGATTGAAGCACTGCCAGAGCCGCCGTCAATATGTAACGAAGTTGGACAGCACGAGCAGCAGGGCACAAGAGCAGAGGAGGAAATAGCAGCAGCAGAAGCAACATCAGAAGGGCTACTACTACTGCCTCCCCAACTACAATACTTGTTGATCTCGGACTGCCGAAATTTGGTCCTCTGCCCAACAGTACGAACCGGAGGTGGAGGCCTTCAAGGTCTGACCTCCCTCCGATCGTTGCGGATAGGTGGTTGCCCCAGGTTCCTCTCCTCCTATTCGTCATCCTCCTCTTCTCCTTGTTTCCCCTTCCCAACCTCCCTGGAAGACCTCTCCCTCTCAGGCGTGGAGGGCATGGAGACGCTGCTGCCTCTCTCAAACCTCACCTCTCTCTCAGATCTATCCATACAGGAATGTGGGGATCTAAGAGGCGAGGGACTGCGGCCTCTCCTCGCCCAAGGCTGTCTCGCCAAATTAATCGTCCGCAGAACCCCCAATTTCTTCGCTGATTTCGAGCCCTCGCCGCCGCACGAACAAGAGCTTCCATCCTCTTCCTCCAAACTGCAGGAGCTTGGACGGATGACGTCGCGGGCGTCCTTGTCGGGCCCATCTGTACCTTGCTCTCTTCCTCGCTCACCGAATTGCGCTTTTGTGGGGACAAACAGGTGGAGCGCTTCACGAAGGGGCAAGAGGAGGCCCTTCAGCTCCTCACCTCCCTCGAGAGGATCAGATTTTGGTCTTGCGACAAGCTACAGTGCCTCCCTGCGGGGCTGCACGGACTTCCCAACCTCAAGGTATTAGACATCATCGATTGTGCAGCCATCCGGTCGCTGCCCAAGGACGGCCTCCCAAGTTCACTGCAAGAGTTGGAGATCGTCTCCGGTCCAGCTTTCCGGTCGGTGCCCAAAGAGTGCCTCCCAAATTCACTGCAAAAACTAGTGATCCAAGACTGCCCAGCCATCCGGTCACTGCCAAAGGTGGAAGACCTTCCAAGTTCACTACGAGAATTGGATGTCCGCTATAGCGAAAGCGAGGAGCTAAAGAAGTCAGTGCCGCAAGTTGATTGGAACCATTCCAATAGTCAGAGCCTGACTAACCCGAGGTAGCAAAAAGGTGTAACTTCCTACTCACCAATTCCTCTTGCTTTCCCTGACACTAGAAACATCAGTCATTCTCCTTTTGTTTATTGATTACAGTTATGGTTTCCTTCTGCATAACCCACCTGTTTTGATCTACTATGCAGGGCCATTGTTCAAATTGGTACATTCTCTTAACCTCCGGATTCTCACTGCATCTATGCATGATCCTCAGTTGTCAAGCATGAACATCTCAGGATGTGCCTAACACCCTGTACCTAAAAGTGGTTAGTGTCCTATATGCAAATTCACCATATATTCCCACACCATATTTACAAGTTTGTTCCATTTTTTTTTGAATCCACAGCCAGTTGTTTTTATATATCTTTTGGATGCCTTTTTGCTTATAATTATCAAGTGGTTCTAACTTTTTATATTAGAGTTGAGGAAAAATTATTATTAGAGAATTTTCTCATTTACAGAACACGCGTGATTTAGCAGTTTTAGAATGCTTTACAGCTTTGCTGTTCCATCTAGGTTAAAGTTGTCTTAGTTCACTTCTACAAAAATAAGCTGCATCCTTGGTATGTTCACTCTGAATTTATTTGTCGGTTCTGCATGAACATCAATTTTGCCAGTTTACAAGAATAGTCTCATATTGTATAAACTTGGTCGACAACTTCCTTTTTTATTTTCTGAGGTATTGCTGCAGAAAATTTTTGCATCCATATATATATTTCTCAGATCATGTCAAAGCAGTTCAAGTTGTTAAGACACATTCGGATTATAAATGTTTTTAAATATGTCAGGACATGGAAGCAAGTGTGGTTCAATGCGCAACGGAGACTTGGCCTGCAGTTGGCACTACCGGCCTTGGAAGTGCAGACAGTTGAATGGCAGATGGAGCTACACTCTTGACGCGCCAAGGAGCACAGGAAGGGCCTAGACTCCTTGTTCGTGCTTATTACATGGAAAGTTTGGAAGGAGTGCAACTCCCGTGTGTTCAACCAGGTGGAACAGCAAACATTATATCTGACCGGGTGCTAGCCGAGGCATCACTCTGGCACCATGCTGGGGCCAAATCGCTTGTGCTATTGCAGTGCTGCTGCTGCTAGAACTTCCCAGTTAGTCTCAGCTCCTCTGTCTCTCAGTCCCTCTCTCTGCAGTGAAATTTCTTTTTCTGATACATCAAACACTGTATGGTGCTCAACTGCGCGAGTGCAAGCTTGCCTACCTGTTTCTAGCAATGTTTTAAATAGCTGGCTAAGCCATTTAGCTTCAAGCTTCTAAAAACGGCTAATAGCCGGGCTAAATGGAGCTATAGCGGCTAAATTACACGTAGAAGCAAATAGTCGCGTCCTCCTCAATCAAGCTATAGCCGGCTATAGCGGAGGCCTTAGCCAGCTATTTAAAACATTGGTTTCTAGTGACAACAGTAAGAGCTTCACAACTGTCAATCTTCGAAATTTAGTTGCAAATAATATACTAATGTGAAAAGTCTCCTAATTTTCATGGAACTTGACAACTGACACTCTGGCAGTCTGGCAGCAGTGTCGGTGCAATGATTTGGTTAATTCAAGGGGGTTTCTGGGACTTCAGTAGACAACATGAAACTACTAGTCTATTTGCTGGAGGAACTTCAGATGTTCCTACCTGGGTCCTACTCATTCTATGATCTGCCTGGTGATTGGCAGGTACGGCCAGTGCCAATGTGCCATCTTAAACGCACTCATCCTGGCTTGCATATGAGGTGAGTGTTACTCTTCTGCTCAGGCTCTTTTGTGATGCCAGTAGACATTGTAAATTCCTTTTTTCCCCTGGAGAAATACTGATCAAGCTTTTATCCTCAGTTCTTTGTTGCAGGAATTATGCCGTGAATTGTTGCCAATATTACAGTCATCTTCAGAAAATATCGCCTCTGCAATCTGCACATCATGTGGCTTGAAGTTGGGCAAGGTTTCTTGCATCTGTCAGGTGCTCGCCGTTGCAATTTGCAAGGATGGCAGGGCAACGCTAAGTTGAAGCGTCTGGGAAACTCCGAGAGGGCACTATCATAGTTATTATAGCCATCCTAAAAAACTTGGAGCATGCTGTAGTGGAACGAATGTGTGCGTCTATCCATCTACTGCCATTTGAGGCGAATCTCATCATTCGAAGTTCTATTAGACATCTAATGTTATTAGCTGGGATATTTTTAAGTTGAACATGAAAGTTCAATGGTTAGACATCTTAAGGCTGTGTTTGGATGTTGGCATTGGAGGGCACGGTATTGAATTTGATCCAATACCAAATCAGCTAAGATATTGAATTGGTGGCAATTCAAATTTTATTGTATTTCGGCAAATGGCAATCGTTCTGGTTCATGGACCAGTGTTCTGATTTTAGCCAAAGGAAGGCAACAACTGCAAAACTCTAGTATTCTTAATCCCATCTGTTTTTACAATCTTTTTTGAACCATGTTGTTTCTCACCCGTTCATTTTTACAAAATAATCAGGAGGTAAAAGATATCATCTAAGCAAACCGCACACGTTGGATCTATGAAAAATCGGTAATGCTTAGTACAAGACATCCGATGGACTTAAAATATCGGACGCGGGTCTCACATGAGCTGTGAGCGTGACCCGTATTTTTTCAGCCGCATGTTCCTATCCTCTCATTCGTTCCCATCCATTCGTTCCGTGACCATCTCCTTCGCTAGCATCGGCTGCAGCTAGCTCAAGCCCGGAGGCCATGGGAGGGTCCGCGGTGGCGATGCTCCGGCAAGCCAGGAGGGCGCGCGTGGCTGCGAGGTTTCGGCAAGCTCGGAGGCTAGAAGCTCCGGCGAGCCCAGAGGCAACAGGAGGGCGGCGCTCAGGCAACGCGTGGAAGCAACAGGAGGCTGGCGGCAGCGGCGCTCCTCCCCGTGCCTACTTGTCAGTCGTGCTCCTCTCGGAGCTCATCATCGACGAGGCGGCCATCGATCCGGTGAGAAGGGCGGCGCACGAGGCGTGGGGCTCGTCTCTCCATGACTGCCACCCGGTGCTCCCCCGCCATGGCTGCTAAAATTATTTTGCTTTTCATACTTACCTAAATTTTATGACCCCAAAATATATTCAAAAAATATTCAGAAAATAATTAATATTCTTCAAATTAATTATAATGAATCATAAAATTATTTACCATCATAAGTTACATAGATAACTATGACTTTTTTATTTTTTATTTCAAATTTTCTATTTTTCATAATTTTGTATCTAAATTATGGTAAAAAATAATGTATTTAATTATTGCATCTCATGAGAGGAATTCTTGTAAATTTTTCATAATTTTTGAAACCATTTTGGTGTCATAAAAATTCATGTAAATTTTATAAGTAGTCTAGTTAGGTGTATGTGCATTTTTAAGTAGAAATGGGATTATCCTCATTTATCCTATTACTAGAAAAAGTTTCATTATTTTTTATGGCGATTTGGAAGTTGTTTTGCATAATTTAAGTGACAAACGCTAAATAAGACATGAAAATTAGAGCTCAGTGTCATATTAGGAATAAAAAACTTTTAAATGTCAAGAAAAGAATTGAGGACGCATTTGGTTCGTTAAAATGTAACGTAGTCGCATTACGGAGGGTATCATGTTCCATTAGAGCCTTTTTTTGACGTCCTCTGTAATCCGATAGCGGTGTAATCAAATCCCGGGTGTATATACACTTGTAACTTCTCCTCCTTCACCGTAATCAAATACCGCGATACTTTCCTTTCCGATACCGTTACCACCGTGCAACCAAACAATGACTGTAATCACCCACTCCGCCATCTAAAGCACTGTAACCTCATTCCCTTTACGTTTACGTTACCGTTATATGAACCAAACACATACTGAGTTATCTTTCGGTGTCAAATAAAAACTTGTCCCAAATAAGAGCGCCTGTCATCATCACTTTTCAGTTACGAGATGTCTCGACTAAAAATCATTATATAGGCCCTGTTTAGATGTTTCGCGAAATATTTTTCGAGTATGTTCCCTCACATGCATGGCATATTAAATGTAGTCAAAAAAATAACCTATTATATGGATGGAGTGTACTTCGCGAGACGAATCTAATGAGCCTAGTTAGGTCATGATTAGATAATAAATTGCTACAGTAACATGTGCTAATGACGGATTAATTAGACTCATTAGGTTCGTCTTGCGATTCACTGACAGAATCTGTAATTAGTTTTGTAATTAGTCTATATTTAACACTTTAAATGTGTACCCGACATACTCGGAAAAAAAATTCGCGAAACATCTGAACAGGGCCATACGTACGTATTTCATTCAACGTTATGCCTGTCCAAAAGGAAACGAGCCTGCAACTCTGGGCCCGTAGAGCGAGCGGACGGACGAAACGAGGTGGCCTTCTGTCTGCAACTCTGCATGTACCCCGAGCCTGCAAGTCGTCGCAACAAGACGGCGGCGGCCATGGCTTCACGCCTTCGCCGGCAGCGACGGCTCCGGCGGTTTCCACCTCCGCTCTCTCTCCGCAGCCTCTCGCAGTCCGCTGCTGCCGCCATCCCGGCATCCGATCCAACCCCCAGCCTCCTCCAAATCCCCCCTGTTCGGTCTCTCGGGTACACGTTCATCCCGTGCATCGTCAGACATCTTTTGCTTGTGTTGTACCTGGATTTGGCAATGCAGGATCTCAAGTCTTGATAAATCCAGTATGGAATCAAAAAGTGTTCTTAGTTTTATCTGAATAGCAGAGTTTATCTTGAAAAAAGACATGATATCAATCTGCATCGCATTTATACCCCTGTACTTTGTACTTGACGGGCTTAATTACTGCAAAGGCAAGCATATCAAAGACAAGTATATTTTGTTTGTGTTGAACCGATCAATTTCTTGTGATGAAGCAGATATGAAAACTTCAGAAAGTGCAGAGAAATACATCGACAGACTTGTAAAAAGCTTTGGCACCACTGTCCTACATTTGAAACAAATAGCAGCAGTGTCCTCCAGAAACCTTAGAGCTGATCTCTGACTTTGAAATGGATCCATGTAAAAAGCACAATTGTCCAGCCCCGTTGTGCAAGCACCGGCGCCATGCATGCCGCCATCGGTTCATTGAATCCAGTTGACTATTCGCGCGCTCGCCGTCATCTCCAGCTCGAGCCGATTAACGAGCACACCCTGCGGTGCCTGACGGCCAGACGTGACCGAAATCGACCGGGGCCGAGCAATAATTCCCAATGCACAAGGCGACTCGCCATCTGCGGCCGTCTTCATTTCAGTAGTAGAAAGGTCCACGCTGCCAGCTTCCTCGCTGCTGCGACTGGATGATTTCAGCTTCTCAGGTGGGACCTCGTGAGGTGGAGTTGTTCACATCAGCACAAGATAATGCCACTCGGCTATGAGATTTTTTTCTAATCAGGCCAAGCATGTTGCTGTACTTCGCCAGCCGGGGCCAACCTCTCCCAGAAAAAAAAAAAAAAAAAAAATCTTCGGTACCGGTCTGTAGGCCTTTGCCATCAACTCGCTGCCCCCGTCGTCCGGTTCACGCAAATCTTGCTTTCTCGCAGCACTTCCCAGCAGAGCTTGAGCAGGTTGCCGGAGGCCTCAGCACTTGTGTGAGCATAACAAGTTGTCTCAGTACTCGACGAGCACTTCCCTTGGATTGATACGCTTGTTGCTGTAAGGCCCTTCTTATAATCTGGCTACCCCAACATTGCTATAGCATGTCGTGTCGCGATGGCATTTGTAAGAGATTTGATTTTTCCTGCGTGCAGTATCCGAGTTCGTGTTTCCAGGTACGCGAAGATGGAGGTCGGCTCGCCGTCAGCGCAGCGCGCTGGGCAGTGGGCAAGGCGCTGAGCCCGTCCTCCGGCCTCTAAAGCGCGCACCCGGTTGACTCGGCTCCGTCCGCACCCACCGTTGGCTGCTTGATCGCTCTGTTCTGCTTTAGCTTAGCTCGTCGAGTACTGAGTTGCCATAACAACAACGGCTTTACTACATCCACGATCAACTCGTTCGCCTTAAGTGAGTACTCTCATCGTAACACTAACTGAACCATCGGGTTTACTACTACTGTCCTCTCGTCTTGTGAAGTTGTCAGTATGCTTCCTCAGTTCTCAGCGTACTAGTTTGGCATCTCGTACGTGCTGGACTGCTGGTTTCCTCATTCCTGACTCCAAGCCATCTCTCTGTTCTTAGGTTGCAGACTCCTCTGCTCCGAAGCACGCCTATGAGATGGCATGGGACAACTAACCACGAAGGTAGCTCGACGGGCCTGGCCTGGGAATTGAAACGCACTGCCTGACCCCGGGCAAGCTTCCACAAGGGTAGTGGAGGATTCTGCATCGACGACTCATCGTCCGGCTACGTCTTCTCCACTCGGCCTCCGGTCCTGTCCCCCTGCCCGGCGTCTTTTCTCCAACATCTCTGCTCTGGAAATCTCTACCAGATTTGAGCACGAGGTCCGGTTGAGTGCCAGCACTGCCAGATTTTAGCAGGAGGTACACGTACACCTCTTCCTTTCACGTTCCTCGAATCCTCTTATCGTGTGTTACTGATTGGTTCCCTGCGATGGCAAATAACGCTTTCCTCCGCCTTCAGATTCAGAAGGAAAGGAACCAGAACCACTGCGAGTGAGTGACCCGTGAGGATGGAGTTCGCGTTCAGCGCGGCGCGGTGGGTGGTGGGCAAGGCGCTCGCCCCCGTCGCAGACGGCTTGCTGGAGGCGTGGGCGGCCAGCGAGAATCTCGGCGCCGAGGTCGATGGCCTCATGACGGAGCTGCAGTACGCGCAGGCCATGCTCAACAACACCCGTGGCCGGGACATCGACAACCCGGCCCTCAACGACCTGCTGCTCAAGCTCCGGCTGCTGGCCTACGACGCCGACGACGTGCTCGACGAGCTCGAGTACTTTCGCATCCAGGACGAGCTCGACGGCACCTACCATGCCGCTAAGGAGCATGCAAGGGGCTGCGCTCATGACATCCTCCTCAATGCTCGACACACTGCAAGACATGTCTCTAACAAATTCAAGCTCTGCTCAGGCTCGCCTGATGCTGCCAGTCGTGGTGCTCCTGACAAGCAAGGAGATGGTGCAGAAGGACAAGGGTGCCTCTCTGGCGTTCTCTGCTCGTGTGGTGGAAGGCCGGTCAGCTCCTCACCACCATCACCCACCAACCAGGGTGACAAGAAAGTCGGTGCTGATGCCGGATGCGTGCCGAAGGTCACCTCTGCTGCTCGCAACACTGCCAATGCTGTCGGTAAACGCCTCCCATTCTGCTCTTCCCTATTTGTCGATGGTGATGCCCGTGCCGATGTGTTGGAGGATCCCAACATGCCAGGTCGTCGGGGACGACGATTTCTCTGTGGTGCCTGGCCATCCACGGTACCACAGAGAAGGCAAACAGTGCAAATACCACCAAAATTGAAGTTCGATAGGGTGGATATATCTACAAGGATGACCGAGATCATAAAGAAGCTCAAGCCCATCTGTGCTAAGGTCTCAACCGTTCTTAATCTTGAGCTGTTAGGCTCCAAGGGTATCACTACTGCCAGCTTGGAACGGCCCACGACCACTGAGGAGATTACAGAGCCTAAATTGTATGGGAGGGAAACTGAGCAAAAGAGTGTTGTAGACTCCATCACACATGGTGAATGTTTTGCAAATGAACTTACTGTGCTTCCAATTGTTGGTCCGGGCGGTATTGGGAAGACAACTTTCACACAACACGTATACCAAGAAGTGAGGAGCCATTTCCAGGTTACAGTTTGGATATGCGTCTCTCTCGATTTCAATGCAAATAGATTGGTACAAGAAGCTGTGAAAAAGATCCCCGAAGTTAAAGATGAAAAGAAAAGTGGTAGTGACCAAGAGCTAATTGAGCAAAGATTGAAAGGTAAACGGTTTTTGCTTGTCCTGGATGATATATGGAAATGTCATGAGGATGACTGGGGAAAACTATTAGCACCATTTAGAAAAGGTGGAGGAAAAGGTAATATGGTTATAGTCACAACTCGAATGTCAGATGTGGCCAAAATGGTTAAGATGGGTGGTTCTCAAATAGAATTGGATCGTTTAGGAGCAAAAGATTTCAGGAATTTCTTTGACGCATGTGTGTCTACAAAACATGAGTCATGGTCAGATCATCCTGAGTTACATGAAATCGGGGAAGAAATAATGGTCAAACTGAAATGTTCTCCTCTTGCAGCAAAAACTGTAGGGAGATTACTAAGAAAACAGCTCACTTTGGAGCATTGGAGAAGGGTTCTAGAGAGCAAAGAATGGGAACTCCAAACAAGTGACAATGACATAATGCCAGCATTGAAGATTAGCTATGACTATCTTCCACTTAACCTAAAGCAATGTTTTTCCTATTGTGCTTTGTTTCCTGAAGATTATGAATTTGACAGCAAAGAGTTAATTCACTTTTGGATAGGACTAGACGTTTTACATCTGGGTGATTGGAGCATAAGAATAGAAGATGTTGGCAAGAGTTACTTGACTGATTTGGTTAATTATGGATTTTTTAAAAAGAATGAAAACGACAATGGTTTTCATTCTTATGTTATCCATGACCTATTACATGAGCTGGCAACGAAAGTTTCACGGTATGATTGTCTTAGCATACAGATATCCAAAGTGAGGTCTGTCCAAATCCCAGCATCAGTACGCCACTTGTCTATCATTGTGGATAACAAAGATGTGGAGGATAGAATTACCTATGAAGACTATAAGAAGGATCTTGGTGCACTTGATAAAAGGCTACAAATTGAAACCATGCGTACATTGATGTTGTTTGGTGAAAATGTGGAGAGCTTTTCCAAAACATTTGGTAGTTTGTTTAAGCAAGCTAGATCCCTTCGCACTATTTTTTTGTCTGGAACAACAAATATTGTGGAGATGCTGCAGAACTTTTCAAGGCTTGTCCATCTTCGCTACCTGAGGATTAAGGGTCAATATTATCAGAAAACAAGTCTACCAGGAACTATTTCAAGACTATATCACTTGAAGATCCTAGACATAAAAGATCACGCAGATTGTTATATTCCATCAAGATATCTAAGCAACCTCGTGAACATGCAATATTTTCTTGTCCCTGGCAGTAATAGTCTTCACTCAGACATTCTCAATGTGGGAAACCTGAAACTTCTACGAGAACTACGAAGATTCAAAGCTAAGAAAGAAAACAATGGTTTTGAGTTAAAGCAACTAGCACAACTACTAGAGCTTGAAGTATTGGGCATTTACAATCTTGAGAAGGTTAAAGTAAAAGAAGAAGCAGATGCAATAAAACTAGTACAAAAACACCATTTACAAGAGCTCACACTAGATTGGGATATTAATCGCTCCAATAAGGATCCTGCAGGAGAAGAGAATATCCTTGAAAGTCTTAGGCCACATAGCAATCTCTACAACCTATCTATTACAGGCCATGCAGGTGACAGTTGCCCTTCATGGCTTGGTATGAACCTCTCAGTAAAAACTTTGGAATCTCTTCAGCTGAGTAATGTATCTTGGAAAAAATTTCCACCTCTAGGAGAGTTGTGGTTCGTTGATGAACAAGGTGTAGAGTGTCTGAGCAGTATACCTGAACAAAGCTTCAAAAATTTGAAGATGCTAGAACTGGAAAGTGTACCAAAATTGACAAAATGGGTTGGAAATGGCCCTTCCAATTTGTTCTCTCATTTGGAAGTACTCATCATCAAAGATTGCCCAGAACTCATGGAGTTGCCTTTCTCACATTCTGCTGGACATGAACAAGAGGATGAGGCAAACATGGCCTGGTTTCCTAAACTAGAAGAGCTCGAAATTACAGATTGTCCAAAACTATCATCATTGCCTTGTGTTCCATGGTCTAGATCTACACGCTCTGCTAAAATTGCAAAAGTTGGTTCAGGTATTGAGGAACTGACTTTCACAGAATATTCCGGTAGCGAACGTGGGTTAGAGATTTGGGGAAATGATGCAGTAGATAGTAATTTTTGGAGAGTGGTAGCCTTTCACAACCTATCCAAACTAGAAGTACTGCAGGTGAGTAGATGCCCTCCTTTGTCACTGGTTCACCTCGAAAAGCTATCATCCCTAAAGAGGCTCTGGATAGATGATATTGGTGATGCCTTTTGTTCGGCTGAAGATGATGGTCATGCCGGGTATCAATTTCCAGTTGAATACGTCAGGATTGGGCAATATGGTGCTAGCGGGCAGCGACTGACACGTCTGTTGTCTTACTTTCCAAACCTCCTCAGTTTCAACATGGACAATTGTGAAAAGTTAACAGGGTTAGGTGTCGTGGGCATGCAGAAGAGGATTGAAGCACTGCCAGAGCCGCCGTCAATCTGTAACGAAGTTGGACAGCACGAGCAGCAGGGCACAAGAGCAGAGGCGGAAATAGCAGCAGCAGGAGCATCAGAAGGGGTACTACTGTTGCCTCTCCAACTACAACAGTTGGAGATCGTGGACTGCCAAAATTTGGTCCTCTGCCCACCAGTTTTACTCGAAGACGCAGGACGGACAGGAGGTGGAGGCCTCCAAGGTCTGACCTCCCTCACTTCGTTATCGATATGGAAATGCCTCATGTTCTTCTCCTCTTCTCCTTGTTTGCCCTTCCCATCCTCCTTGGAACACCTCTCCCTTGGCGCGGTGGGCACGGCAACGCTGCTGCCTCTCTCAAACCTCACCTCTCTCTCATATCTATTCATATGGGAATGTGGGGATCTAAGAGGCGAGGGACTGCGGCCTCTCCTCGCCCAAGGCCGTCTCGCCAAATTAATCGTCCGCAGAACCCCCAATTTCTTCGCTGGTTTCGAGCCCTCGCCGCCGCACGATCAAGAGCTTCCATCCTCTTCCTCCAAACTGCAGGAGCTTGAGACGGATGACATCGCGGGCGTCCTTGCCGGGCCCATCTGTACCTTGCTCTCTTCCTCGCTCACCGATTTGCTCTTTTGTGGGGACGAACAGGTGGAGCGCTTCACGAAGGGGCAAGAGGAGGCCCTTCAGCTCCTCACCTCCCTCGAGAGGATCAGATTTTGGACTTGTGACAAGCTGCAGCGCCTCCCTGCGGGGCTGCATAGACTGTCCAGCCTCAAGAGATTAAACATCAACAATTGTGCAGCCATCCGGTCGCTGCCCAAGGACGGCCTCCCAAGTTCACTGCAAGAGTTGGAGATCGTCTCCTGTCCAGCTTTCCGGTCGGTGCCCAAGGAGTGCCTCCCAAATTCACTGCAAAAACTAGTGATCCAAGGCTGCCCAGCCATCCGGTCACTGCCAAAGGTAGAAGGCCTTCCAAGTTCACTACGAAAATTGGATGTCTCTCACTACAGAAACAATGAGGAGCTACGAAGACAGTGCCGCAAGTTTGTAGGAACCATTCCAATAGTCAGAGTCTGATTAACCCAAGGTAACAAATAGGTGGGAATTTCCTACCTACAAATTTTCCTTGCTTTCCCTAACTCTTTGGCTGTGAGCATCAGCCATTATCCTTTTGTTTATTTGACTACGGCTATGGTTTCCTTTTGAATAACCTACTGTGCAGGGCTACTATTCCAATTGGTACACTATTCTAAACTGAGGATTCTCATTCCATGTATACATGATCCTCAGTTGACAACTGTCAAGCATGAACATCTCAAGATATGCCGAACGCCCTTTACATAGAACTGGTTAGTATCCTTTATTCAAAATCACCATATAGTCCCACACAATATTTATAATTTTGATCCGTATTTTTATTGATTCACTGCCTATTGTTTTGGTTAATTACTTGGATGCCATTTTGCTTACAATTATGGAGTAGTCTGAATATTTTGCATTAGAGCTCAGGAAAAAAGTGATAGAGATCATTTTGACATTTTTCTCATTCACAGACCAATGATGTATGAGTTTAGGTTTAATAGTTTTAGAATGCCTTACACCTTCCTGCCTCAATAAAGTTGTCTTAGTGCACTGCTACCGAATAAGATGCGTATACTCTGAATTTATTTATTGGTTCTGCAAAAACATTGGTCTTGCTGCAAAAACATTGCTTTTGCCAGTTTAACAGAATAGTTTTTCTCAGATTGTAGAACCTTATTCCCTCTACTTGCCTTTTTGGTTTTTTGATATATTGCTGCAGAAAATATTGCATCCTTGTGTTTTTTTACTCTGAGAGTACTTATCAGTTCTGAACTAATGAGTATATTCCTCAGCATCTTCTATACTGTCTCCTTTGGAACCTCTTAACCAACATAAGAACAATGCTGAGATCAGATTATGTTAGTCCAAGGTAATTGCTCTTTGATTTATCCTCATGTGAACATCAAGTCATTATTCAGTACACTGCATTTCCTAAGTGTTGTCTGACATGTGCACAACAGCACAAGATAACATTAAGGCTTTGAGATGTACGCCTTGTTAAATCTTTCTGGAAACACACTATCGTACAAGTTAAAGAGCATCTTCCTGCTGTCAGAAAATCCTATGCCAATGGTAACAATTCTATATTTCTTATTATTTTCACTTCTTCCTGGAAAAATGATGATGTCGGACTTTCGTGCTATTCTGGATATTCACAAGAGGATAAGATTGCTGAATGCCTACTAACACTTTAGCAATGATGTACCAAAAACAATGACACTTTTTTAGAATCAAGTGACCAAGTGTGAAATATCTGTTGAAGTACATGTTGCATATTGTTTCCTGAGTCTCCTAGTGTCAAAAGCCCCTGCTAATGTCTGGGTCTCTTGCCTACAGTCCATGCATGCAAGATATGTAGCAAATCAAATCAAATCCAACTTCAAGCTTTGCGTTGTGGGACTGATTTGCACCTTCTAGAAGTTATGTAGTATGTATGCAAAGTCATATTCGCTTCATACCAAATGGCTAGTCTGGTAAATCCTTCAAATCTCAACGGTCCATATACAGCACACACCACTTCAAATCATGGCGAGATCATGATTATTAAACTATTTTGTGAATTGAGTTCCTGCATTTTAACCATTGCTTTGTGTGCCCTTTGCAGTGGTTCCATGGAATTTGTTCTCCCCCCTGCTGATCCATCATCATTTTTCCCCATCTCTGTTGGGTTTTATGCATCCAGCACTTCCAGTGATTTGAAGGTTGGTTCTCCATTCCTGCATACTGCTTGAATGAGCCCTCCTATGTTTGGTGTCTCCCTATTGATCCCTGTCAATTATGTTTATCAGAAACTCTTCTGGTTACTGGAATCCATACTCTGAAGGAAGGCAACCCTCCGAAGTTTTCACAGCGGGCTCGTTTGCTCACTGCTAACTATCAAGTAGTTTAATGCTCTTATCTTGGTTGAGTTCTGTTTCACCGAAATACTTCAACGGCACCTGATAGTGACATAGTTTTTTCCCCTCCTGAAAATGTTTCCGGTATCAGGTGTAATGTGTTGGTTGCCTGGTCTAGGCTTTAGGACCTGAGCCAGTTCAGCCCAACGCCTGGCCTCGAGCAATGCACTGGTATCATGCTGGTTAGTTGTGTAGCAGCCCAGTGGGCGAATGCAAGATCGCTGGAAGCAGACAGCAGCTTTGGTTCCGTTCTTTGCTGATGCGATCATGCTACGCAAACGCAACAGATTAGTGAGATGGATCAGAATAGCTCACGCACACATAATTGTTGCGTGCTAAGGAACTCAAGAATTGCTCTGAACTCGTGTTCAGTGTTCACGTGCCCACGCCTGCTGGCGGCGACAACATCGGCGTCGACGCCCTCCCGGACGAAGTTCTACAGCACATCCTCGGCTTCCTGGAGGCGCAGAAGGTCCTGCGGACGTGCGTGCTTGCTCGCCGCTGGCGTGACCTCTGGAAGTCGGCCATGCGCGTTCTTGGGGTCTGTGGAAAAGCTCTGCGACTTTGTGGACCGTCTTCTGCAACACCGCCGAGGCTCGCCGCTCCATACGTTGGCGCTCAGGTTCACTTCTTTCGCCACGTAACAATCCTATCCGAGACCGTCCAAAGCGACGCGGACTCCCCGGTGCTTGCTTGAGATCCACTCCTTTTGGGTTCGCACGCCGCGCGCGCCGGCCCTCAACGATCGGCTGCTGGCGTACGACGCCGACGACGTGCTGGAGTACTTTCGCATCCAGGACGAGCTCGACGGCACCTACCTACCATAATGCCGCTAACGAGCAAGCAGCAAGGGGATGCGCTCATGACCTCCTCCTCAATGCTCGCCACACTGCAAGACATGTATGTCGCCGATAAGTTCAAGCTCTGCTCGGGCTCGCCTGGTGCTAGTCGTGGTGCTCCAGACAAGCAAGGAGATGGTGGTCCACACAAGGACAAGGGTGCTTCTCTAGCATCATCCTCTGCTCCTGTGGTAGACGAGCGGTCAGCTCCCCACCACGCAGGGAGACAAGATGACCGGTGCTGATGCTGGATGCATGCCGAAGGTCGTTGCAGGAAGCCTGCCCCTGCTGCTCTTCCCTATTTGTCGATGGTGATGCCCGTGCCGACGTGTCGGTCGGAGGATCCCAACATGCCGGGTCGTCGTGGACGACGATTTCTCCGTGGTGCCTGGCCATCCAAGGTACCACAAAAAAAAAAAGCAAACTTAAGCAGATGAAATCAATCGCAGCATAGCATTACAGAATGAGTTGAGTGGATTCAGTTATCTGATCAAAGCAAGGTACGTATAGTGCAATGCAGATGAACCCAGCCCAGCTCAGGCTCGTTATTGGTGCCTTGGTGGCCGGGTTACACGTGCGCACTGCGCTGTCACGCAATGCAGATGAACCCAGCCCAGCTCAGGCTCGTTATTGGCTACAGATGTTTCGCGAAATTTTTTTTCGAGTATGTTCCCTCACATGCATGGCATATTAAATGTAGTCGAAAAAAATAACCCATTATATGGATGGAGTGTACTTCGCGAGACGAATCTAATGAGCCTAGTTAGATCGTGATTAGACAATAAATTGCTACAGTAAACATGTGCTAATGACGGATTAATTAGACTCATTAGGTTCGTCTTGCGATGAACTGACATACTCTGTAATTAGTTTTGTAATTAGTCTATATTTAATACTTCAAATGTGTGTCCGACATACTGTAAATTTTTTCGCGAAACAATCTAAACGCGGCCAAAGGTGCCTTGGTGGCCGGGTTACACGTGCGCACTGCACTGTCACGGGAGACCCACCAAGCGGACGCGGGAGACTGACTGCACAGTGTTTTTTTTTTTTTGAACAAAGGCTACTTTACGAGTTAATTAAGCAGCCGGGCACTCGAGAGTGCTCCTTTTGAGTATCTTTGTTCGGCTTCCTTTTGAGTCGTGGAATCTTTCAACGTGCTCCCACCTAGCACGCACTCCGCTCCATGCCGTCGCCTCCTTTCAACGGGATATTTAACTTTTTACCATCATAACGGGTGCGGCCTCCTCAGATAGCACATTAACGAGTGACGCTCCATTTTTACCATCCATCTGCAAAAGATGCTACAAAAACACCACATTTGCATCCGTGGCACGCCAGGTCAGGTTTCCACGCTGGATCGGGCCCGAGCCGTTGTGCAGAATGACCTCCATGCCCCTGGCGTCGGGTATACCTGCTTGGGCCCGCTGCTCAGTGCCGCACCCCATCCTCTTTGTCTTTCTTCTTCCTCCCGACGCTCGCCGCCGCCGAACGCCGCCGCCGCCAAGCTCTCCCTCCCGTCCCCAAAGGATTTGAGGTAAGTGTGGACTGCCATTTTCATTACCCAGTCGTGGCATCGTAGTGGGAGCCCCATCTTAGCACTTGTTACTGGAGATTAGGGTTACGGTTGAGTTTAGAGTTACGGTTTGGACGCACAGATTTGTGAAAGTTTGCATTTTTTTGCGTCTTTTGCACTTGATGATGTAGGATATCACCGATAGGAGAGACGATGGATTCAAGTGTTTGCCCACTTTGGTAAGTCGAACTGGAGTTTACCTTTCCCTCTCATTGCGCTGTTCATGGATCTGGATGGACGTTTGTTGAGCACTAGGAATCGTCTAACAACTTGATTTCTGTTTGTGTTCGTTATTGTGCTAGGATTGATCCTGGCAGAGCGTTTAGATTAGATGTTAAGGTTTCTAAATATGTTGCTGATGGTGAGTATGGGTTAGTAGAAATGGTTGAGCAGGAGCATGTGGTCTGGCTTGATAGCTCTGTGCAGTATTCTATGGAAAAATTTCTTGATGACATGGCCACCAAGGTCATATGCGGACCTTTTCAGACACTGGATGTGTGGGTTGTTGATGCTGACAGTGAATCTAAGTGGAAAATCAAGAGAGATGAGCATTTTGAGCAGCTCATAAAAGATAGATGGAATGACAAGGTGGCTGTGCTTGCAGTGGATGTTGTGAATAAATATGGACAAAATGCAAATCCTAGCTCTGGTGTGACCTCTGCAGAAGGCAGTGCTGCTGTGGGCAATGCACAAGGTAGCTCTGTGTTTGATAATGTGGAAGACAATGCTGATACTTACAGCTCTCCACCTCCATATGTCCCAGTGGAAGTAGCAGAAGATGTTGATTGGGCAGAGTTGACCATCTTAGTGGAACCTGATGATGATGGAGATGCCAAGAAAGCTGCTGATGAGGATACTGTATATGAGGCAATGGGTTTCAAAGCAGCAGATGAGAGAGCAGATGAAGCAGCTAGGGAATCTGTCCCTATCCCTACTATGACAGCAGAAATGCAGAGTGATATGGCTGAGGCAGGTGTTCCAGTTGATGACAATGTAGATGATGAGCCTTTGTTTGATTGGGACAGGGATAATCCAGATATGTCTGTAGGTGTTTGTTACCCTTCTATGCCTGATTTCAGATTAGCTGTGAGGCAGCATGCAATTGTCAATGAATTTGAGCTTGAGACACCACACTCTGATAAACAAAGATTCAGGGGTAACTGTGCTTCTCTTGGATGTCGATGGATCATTAGAGCTAGAACACAACATGATGGGAGTGTCAGGGTATTTTTTTAAGCATTTTTTATTTTTGCATGAATAATTTATATTTGTTTTTTGTTGTTGCTTACTTCTATTTGTTTGTGCAGATCCAAATTAATGAAGGACAACACAATTGTGCCTCTAGAAGCAGAGTTGTTGGCAGAATGGCCTCACAAGCATGGGTGGCAGAGAGGGCAATTCCACTACTCAAGAGGAAGCCAAACATGAAGATAAAGGAACTGCAGCAGGAGCTGCAGTACAAATACAAGATTGAGATTCAATACCAGACTGTAGTTTATGGCAGACAAAGAGCAGCCAACAAATTATTTGGTAAATGGGATGATTCCTTTGATTGGTTGGACAGATTTAAGGCAGAGGTAGATATGAGATCACCTGGTAGCATTGTAGAGATAGATACTGAGAAAATAGATGGCAACACTCATTTCAAGAGATTTTTTTGTTGTTTCAAGGCTGCTGCAGATGGATTTAGGAATGGTTGTAGGCCTTACATCAGTATAGACTCCACATCCCTTAATGGAAACTGGAGTGGTCATTTGCCTGCAGCCCAAGCTTTGGATGGCCACAACTGGATGTTTCCATTAGCATTTGGGCTGTTTGACTCAGAAACCAAGGAGAACTGGATATGGTTTATGACACAACTTAGCAAAGCAATTGGGCCTATGGACAAGCTAGTAGTTTGCACTGATGCTTGTAAGGGTCTAGAGGCAGCAGTGGCTCAAGTTTGGCCTCATGCAGAGAAGAGAGAGTGTTTCAGGCATTTGATGGAGAATATGAAGAAGTACTTCACAGGAGAAGTATATGCCCAGAATATGTGGCCTGCAGCTAGGGCTTACAGCACTCAGAAGTACAAGTATTTCTTTGACAAGGTTGTGGCAGCAAGCCCAAATGTGCTTGGTTGGCTGAAAAAAGACCATAGCCTACTTTGGGCCAGGAGCAAGTTCTGTGCAGATATCAAATGTGACTACATCAATAATAACCTAGCTGAGTGTTGGAACGCTTGGATCAAGGACTTGAAGGATCTGCCTGTGCATTGCTTGACTGATGCTATCAGAGAGAGGACAATGGTTCTGTTTGCTAAGAGGAGGAGGATCTCAAATGCCTTGAGTCCTGGAATCTTACCTGCAGTCATACACCAATTGAATGCAGATTCCAAAGGTCTAGGACACCTGAAAGTGACCAAGGGGCATCCAGAGCAAGCAGAAGTAACAGAAATATACAAGGATGAAGAAGTCAGGAGGCATGTTGTGTATCTTACACAGCATATATGCACATGAAGACAATGGCAGGTAACAGGAAAGCCATGCCCACATGCATTGGCTGTAATCACCACAATGAGGCAGCCTGAAATGGACAAGTTTGTGGACAACTACTACTCTGTTGAGAAGTTCCAAGCTGCCTACCATGGCATTATCCCCAACATCACTGACAGAGAGCAATGGCCTGAAGTTGAGAAGGATTACAAGCTGCTGCCACCAGTATCCAAGAAGGCAAAAGGCCCAGGTAGGCAGAAGAAGAATAGGTACCTTGGAGCTGGGGAAAGAACTGGAAAAAGAACAAGACAGGTACAATGTACAGGTTGTAAAGAGTTTGGCCACAGAAGTGGAAGCTGGAGGTGTCACCTGACAGGGACAAAGAAAAGGTTATTTCTAAACTTACCTTAAACCATAAACTACTTTGGTAAGTTTAAATAATTGTTTTGTTTCATGACAGGATGAGCACCAAGAAGTCAGCACCAAAAACTGGAAGAAAGAAGGCCAAGAAGGACAACTCACCACCTGAACAAGGCACTCCAAGAACCAGAGCAGCAGTGGCTAAAGAGGCAGCAAGACAAGCTGAAGAAGCAGCAGCCAAGGCACTTGCAGAAGCAGAAGCAGCAGCAGCCAAGGCAGCTGCAGCAAGCAGAGAGCCACATCCTGGTTGTGCCGGCGCTGGAGGTTCAAGAACCATCAAGCCCAAGAACACCTCCCAGGAACACCTGCCTTGACTTGCAAGCTGTGAACCAGATGGATGAGTGGGCTACTGCTGTTCCTCCAAAAAAGTTCACACCTAGAAGGAAGGTACTGGCTACCAAGATTAAGAAAACTCCAGCTAAGAAGAATCCAGCAAAGAAGGGGAGGAAATAAAAGCTATGATGAGTTCTTTTGTGCAATCTTTTGTGTGATTGGCCATGTGACATGAACTTTTGTGTGATGTATTTGCCCGAACTATCTGTGGCCAAGTGAAGTATGCATGAACTTTGTGTGTGATGTAGTTGGCCCAACTTTCTGTGATGTGAATGGCAAATTGATAATTGTCACTATTAAGTGTCTATTTTGTGTCAATTATTTGTCTATGCTCATTTCACTTGCATTCAACATCCAGACATCTCAAGTTTGGGACAACAAATTTCAGTTCCATTCATTCATTCATTAAACCTTGCAATGTTACTTCATTACAACATACATCAGTACACAACCCAGGGCAACACATGCAAAACACACAATAAACATGTTCATCTTCCAAATCAAGTTCTCCAGCTTCTGCTCCAATTTGTTCTTGTTGACGTCAACATTTGGACTATCCACTGAATCTTCTTGTTCCCCATCTTCATCCACAAACTGAGCAACGTTGGACTGATGAACAACTATGATGCCACAATCCTTCAAATACTGGAAGTACGCCTTCTCGAATCGATAGTAACCACACAACTTCGGAAACTGGGAAACATTCACAAATTAGAACCCTAACTGTGCAAATTTGGGGAAAAATAGTACATATAACTCACCGCATTCCTAGCACACTTGAAGTAGAGTCGGCCGTGGTTCTCACCGTCCTTCTTGGTCCGCCCCTCGATCACCCGAGCAAGGCCGCAATCCGGGCAAAGGATCAGTGGGAACCCGCTCAGGTCACCAACCGGATCTGGTATGACGCCGGGAATGTGGCTGCTCCGAGCACCTTGAAGCCTACTCCTCGCCCGTACACCTCCAGACGACTCAGCAAAATGAGACATGGCAAGCAAGTTGGAGGGAGAGCTTGGCGACGGCGGCGTTCGGCGACGGCGAGCGTCGGGAGGAAGAAGAAAGACAAAGAGGATGGGGTGCGGCACTGAGCAGCGGGCCCAAGCAGGTATACCCGACACCAGGGGCATGGAGGTCATTCTGCACAACGGCTCGGGCCCGATCCAGCGTGGAAACCTGACCTGGCGTGCCACGGATGCAAATGTGGTGTTTTTGTAGCATCTTTTGCAGATGGATGGTAAAAATGGAGCGTCACTCGTTAAGGTGCTATCTGAGGAGGCCGCACCCGTTACGATGGTAAAAAGTTAAATATCTCCCTTTCAACGTGCAGCAAACTCTCCTCTGTCGCTCCATTTTTCTGCTCGCACGCAATTGACGCGCATTGACTCCACTCCATCGCCAGACATTCGTTTCCCACGGTGCCGTCCACTCCGCTCTCATCTGATCTGATCTGCTTAGCTCGTCGCCCGCAGCCACCTCTTGTCCACCGGATCAGATCTTGGGTGCTCGACGACGCCTGCGCCGGTGCCCTCTGCCTGCCCCTGCCACCGGCCTCTGGATTCTCATTTACCATGGGTGAGTACTCTTGTCACAGGCTCACAGCGACATCATCCTTTGTCAGCATTACTAGCGAGTAGCGACATTTGCTCATGATCTCCTTATCCTGCACCCAGCAACGACCTCAAAGATCTTCAGGGGCGCGGAGGTGAGGATCAATGGAGCTTGCCGTCAAAGCGGCGGGTTGGGTGGTGGCCAAAGCCCTTGGCCCCGTCTCGGACGGCTTGCTGGAGGCGTGGGCCGCTAGCAACGGGCTCGGCCCCAATGTCAGTGCCCTCAAGGTGGAGCTGCTGTATGCGCAGGCCATGCTCGACAACGCGTAGGAGAGGGAGATCCGCAGCCCTGTGCTCAAGGAGCTTCTGCTCATGCTGCGGCAGCTGGCGTACAGCGCCGACGGCGTTCTCGACGAGGTCGACTACTTCCGCATCCAGGACGAGCTCGACGGCACCTACCATGCCGCCGCCAAGCATGCTGGGGGTTGCATCAGTGACCTCGCCCTTAAAGCTGGACACACTGCCAGCGCTGTTGCTGCTAAGCTGAACCCATCGTCCTGCTCGAGTGACACGATCCGCGGTGAACATGACGAGCAGGATAATGCTGCAAAACAAGGATGTCTGTCTGGTGCCTTCTCATGTGGCGTTCGGACAGTCAGCTCTGTTGGATATCGATTTGACCTCGGTCAACCAACAGATCGAGGATTAGGGGGAGCGTATCTCGCCCCCCTAATTCGAGATAGAGTCCAACTAACCTAAGTCCGTTTTTGCCTTGATCGGGAGGTAAATATCTAGATGTGTACGGACTCGGCCCCGGGCCTACAGCGCGGACTATATAAGGAAGGGTTCCCCCACGGGTTCCTTCACGCCAAACGAGTTTTGCCTAAAACCCTAATCCACCCACCGATCCCTAAGCACGCTGGAAGGCCTGGAAGCTCGAGCCGCGCGTCCTGGGCAGTGTCGCTGGCGTCCTGAAGGCCATCGATACCCTCAGAAGACGTTCAAGGAACGACTACGCTACAAGCCCGACGAAGGTCTCGCTGCTACTACTTCGTCAGGCCGCACCGACGCCATGGACAACAACAGCGCCGGTATAAAGCCGAACTCATCCTCTTTTCCGCTTTAGCTAAGGTGTTAGATGTGATCTTGTTAGACTAGTAGATCCTGTTTATGCTTAACGTGCTAAGTATTGTTAGTTTGATCTAACAATTGGTATCAGTCGCCTAGATCTAGCTCTACTAGATCCCTAACACGTTTCTTAAGTTAGACAGTTCGGTTTTCATGTGTAGATCTACTCTGTTAAGTTTTTGCTCATGTTTTAGTTTAGATCTACACGATGATTGGCATGTTTTAGTTCAGTTTTTATTAATTCAGTAAAGTTTTTCATGCCTAAACTTTGTTCTTAGTTAAGTTTTAGTTACACAGTTAAGTTTTAGTTAGATCTATCATGTATTAGCTCAGTTTTCTTTAAGTTTATCACGTTTACATGTTTTATCATGTATCAGAGATCGCTCAGTTAGTTTAGTCAAGTTTTACTACTAGAACTTTAGATCAGAAAAGTTTTGCGCTCGTTTTAGTAAAGTTTTAGTTAAAGCTTTAGTTAAAGTTTATGTTTTATCTAAGATCTACTCGCTTAGGGTTTCGGTTTTAGATCCGTCACACATGTTTTTCATACATATTACGCATCATCTCAGCCCACCCGCATATGTTTACAACATCTCAGCCCACCCCGAAAAAGTACATCATGTACATCATCACAGCCCACCCCAAAAGCATTAAGAGAAGGGGAAAATAAGTAAAAAGCAAAGAAAATAAGGGGATCTTGGATCCCGAACCCTAGATCCCAGATCTAGGGTTCCCCGAAACCCTAACCCTAAGAACTTCGGAGGCTTACCCTAGCCTTTACGGCGGCGCGCGCGTGGCATGAGCTCGCCGCGCGCGACCGCCGTCCTCACGACCGCGTGCCTCGGTCCCGCTCTCGCATGCGACATGGTCAAGTCGCTGCGTAGCGGGCCCATTGGCCGCGGCCTTCCCTCCACGGCGGCGCATCAGTCTTGCGCCGCCGCCACCGGCCGTAGCAGCACCAACGGTACCCTCTCGACGGACCGCGCGCGATCTCGCACGCGGTACGCAGAGAAGGTCCGCTGGCGCTCCGGCTCGGCGGCGCTCCGGCGTGACGGCCCTTGGTCTTCCGATCTTGGCCCTCACTCACCGGTCGTGGGGGAGAAGAGGCGAAGTACGGCGGCGGGCGGAGGAGTGCTCCGCCGCCGGCGGCGCGGAGCGCCCGAAGCGAGTGGAGAAGGGGGGAGGAGAAAGTGACCCTAGGGTTCACTCCCCCCCCCGGCTGAGCGCCGTTTTATACGGCCTGAGCCGACGCTCTCAGCCGTCCGATCCGTTGGACGGACTGGATCAGCGCGGGGGTGGGGCGGCGACGCTGGCTGGGCCGCTTCGGCGGCCCGCCCGTCGGTTCGCTGGGCTTTGGCCCATAAGATTAGTCAGCGGGCCGTTTTTGCCTTTGGGCTGGGCCGCGCTGAGCCGCGCCGTCGTCCGCGAGCGCGCGCGCAAGACGATGCTGCGCGCTTAGTTGGCCCGCTGGGCCGCCTTAGCCACTGGGCCCCGTAGCCCTGGGCCGTTTTGAGCTGCTGGGCCGCGCGCCAAAGAGTTTGGCTTGGCGCGCGGTTTTCGCGCGCGCGCGCAAGTCAACGCTGCGGCGCGGCGTCTGTGAGGCCGATGGGCCGCCTTGTAACTGGCGCGCGCGCGTTTTAAGTGGGCCGCGAGCCTGTGGGCTGTTGTGGGCTAGTTTAAGTCACGGGCTGAATTTATTTTCTCCATTTATTAAGTTTTTCAGTATGTTTTCAGTTTTAAGTAATTATTAATTCCTGATTTTAGCTAAGTTAATTATTGCATAAGTCTTTTATTTAAGATGTTGGTGTTCATATAATTTTTCTGCTAAGTTATTTAAGATGATCACTGAAATTTAAGTTTAAATCCACCTTATACTTAGAGATGCCTCTAGATAAATGGAACCACCGGGAAATTTATTTAGAGTAAACTTATGTTTATTTCAACCACCGTTGTTTATTCATGAGTATTAAGACGAATTTCGTTTGTTTTCCCCACCGGTGATTGCAAATTGAAATTTAATGCATGTTTTAATCAGACCACCGCTAGGGTTATTTCATGCTTTTATTTGCATTTCTTTGTATACTATTATTTACTAAGCTAAGTTTTATTTGTCTTTTATTTCAGTGACAAATGTCAACTCAGTTGCATCGTACCTCAACAACATCAAGCCGCTCAACGGAGCGAACTTCCCCGAGTGGAAAGGACAGATTCAGACGTGCCTGATGTGGAACGACCTTGATCTCGCACTCAGGGAAGATAAGCCTGCTGCTCCTACTGCTGGGGGCACTACCACTGCTATTGAGAAGTGGGAGAGATCCAACCGCCTCGCCATCATGGTCATGACTCAGACAATCAGCGCCGGCATTAAGGGGGCTATTCCCACTAAGAATACTGCTGGTGTTGATCTCACTGCTAAGGAGCTCCTGGCTAAGATTGAGGAGAACTTCAAGAGCTCATCAAAGACTTATGCAAGCACCCTGATGCTGAAATTAGTCTCCTCTCAGTACAATGGTCAGAATGGAATCAGGGAGCACATCCTCAACATGTGTGACATGGCAAATAAGCTTAAGGAGATGCAGATGGAGATCTCTGATGGTTTCCTTGTGCATTTCATCATGACTTCACTTCCTCAACAGTATGCTGCTTTTAAGATTAACTACAACACCAACAAGACTGTTTGGTCTATCAGTGATTTAATAAGCTACTGTGTTGAGGAGGAGGAGAGACTTAAGACAGAAAAGATGAAGGATGTGGTCAACATGGTTGGCAATCTCAGTCTCAATGGCACTCCTAAGAACCAGCATGAGTCAGGCAGCAGCAAGCAAGGCAACAAGAAGCACTTTAAGAAGAATGGGAACAAGAATTTTGGTCCCAAGAATGACAACAAGTTTAAGCGTGCTAACCAGTCAAAGGGTGGCAAGATGACTTGCTCTTTCTGCGATTCACCCAAACATCTTCAGAAGAACTGTGCAGGCTTTAAGGAATGGCTAAAGAAGCAAGGTAACATTCAGTATGATGTTGTCTCTTTTATTGATGAATTATTCTTAGCTGATTTTTCCCCTAGTACTTGGTGGATTGACTCAGGTGCCACCTGTGCACATTTCCAATTCATTGCAGGCATTCCATACGATCCAAACTATAAGAAGGGGGGAGCGAAATCTAAGAGTGGCTGATGGGAACGGCGTTGAGGTTGAAGGCGTTGGAAGCTTCGTCTTAGAGTTGCCAGGCGGCTTCCAGCTTAGTTTAGATGAAGTTCTTTATGTTCCTAGTTTGAAAAGAAACCTTATTTCAGTTTCAGCTTTAGCAGATTCAGGACACGTTTGTGTATTTGATAAAGACAAGTGTGTGATTCAGTTTAATTCAATAAATGTGGGTCTTGCTGAAAGGCAAGGCAAACTATATATGCTCTCTTTAAGTAATGATTCTGTGATGAATGTTGCTAATGTTTCAAATAAGCGTAAGCGTTTTAATGAGACCTCATCGAAACTGTGGCACTATCGCCTTGGCCACATTTCGAGGGGGAGAATGGATCGTCTCATTAAAGAAGAAATAATAGAGAAATTAGATTTATCAGACTTAGAGCAGTGCATCGACTGTGTTAAGGGGAAATACGCTAAGAAAATTAAGAAAGGCGCTACTAGGAGTACGGGCGTGTTAGAAATAATTCACACAGACATCTGTGGCCCTCTCTCTGTAGAATCAGTGGATGGTTATGATTCTTTTATAACATTCACTGATGATTATTCCCGCTATGGACACATCTACCCCATCCGTAAGCGTTCAGATGCGTTAGAAATATTTAAGATATATCAAAAGGAAGTTGAGAAACAGCATAATACTACTATTAAGATAGTAAGATCGGACAGGGGAGGTGAGTACTATGGGAGACATGCACAGTACGGTCAAATTAAAGGACCATTTGCTAAGTATTTAGAAGAAAATGGCATAAGAGCTCAGTACGCCATGCCAGGCGAACCACAGCAAAATGGAGTTGCTGAGCGTCGCAACCGTACGCTCATGGATATGGTACGGAGCATGCTCAGTCATTCTAGCCTGCCTGTGGAGCTGTGGATGGAAGCATTAAAGACAGCCGCCCATATACTAAACCGGGTTCCGTCTAAGTCAGTCCCCAAGACACCTTTTGAGTTGTGGAATGGGAGGAAACCGTGTTTAAATTATTTAAAAGTATGGGGCTGCCCTGCTGAGGCAAAGCTGTTTGATCCACAGCACAAGAAATTAGATTCTAAAACAATAAGCTGTCATTTTATTGGATACCCAGATAAGTCAAAGGGGTACAAATTTTATTGTCCTGGTCGCTTCAATAAGTTTGTAGAGACCAGACATGCTGTGTTCCTAGAGGACTCGGACGTTAATGGAATTTTTCCAAGGAGGGAAATCAGTCTCGAAGAATTACGGGTTGAGCTTCCAGAACCAGTGATTCAAGAGTCTACGGAGGTATATCAGTATGTACCACCAGTGATTCCCCCTACTCAGATGAGCAGCACTGCGCCAACTGCTGATATTCAGCAGGAAAACGTGGAGCCACCACTAGAGCCTCAGGTGCCAGCTAATGTTCAGGCGGAAGAAATTCCACAAGAAATACCTCAACATATTCCTGAACCAGTTGCGGTCGAACCATTAAGAAGATCGCAAAGGGAGAGGAAGAAAGCGATTGATTCTAGAATTTATGAGACATTTTTAAGTGAAGATTTATATGATGTTGGGAAAATTAATGATCCTGCCACATTCAGACAAGCAGTTGAGAGTGAGAATTCCACTAAGTGGATTGAGGCCATGCAAGAAGAACTTAAGTCTATGGGTGCAAATAAAGTCTGGGAATTAGTAGAAGTTCCTAATGGGATCAAACCAGTAGGCTGCAAATGGGTCTACAAAACTAAACGTGATTCCAGAGGGAACGTTGAACGTTTTAAGGCCAGACTCGTGGCAAAAGGATTTACACAGAAGGAAGGAGTTGATTATAATGAAACCTTTTCTCCTGTGTCTACCAAAGATTCTTTTCGAATCGTTATGGCATTAGTAGCACATTTTGATATGGAGCTACATCAGATGGATGTTAAGACTGCGTTCCTTAATGGCAATTTAGATGAGACTATTTACATGGCTCAACCGGAAGGTTTTGCTGTTAAGGGTAAGGAACATATGGGATGCAGATTAAAGAAATCCATTTATGGACTAAAGCAAGCATCCAGACAGTGGAACCTTAAATTCGATGAAGTTATTAAGAAATTTGAATTTAAGGAGACCAATGCAGATAGCTGCATCTATGTCAAAGCAAAGGGTGGAAAGATAATAATCCTAGTGTTGTATGTGGATGACATACTATTAGCTTGCAACGATAAGAATATGTTGCGTGAGACTAAGAATTTTCTTTCATCCAACTACGATATGAAGGACCTTGGTGATGCCTCGTATGTGCTTGGCATTGAGATACACCGAAACAGAGCTCAAAGAATACTAGGATTATCTCAGAAAGCATATATTGAGAAAATGCTTAGAAGATATAATATGGAAAAGAGCAACACTTCACCTGTTCCTATTCACAAGGGCGATAAGTTTAGTGAAGAACAGTCCCCTAAGAACGACTTAGAAAGAGAAAGAATGGAGAACGTTCCCTATGCTTCTGCTGTTGGGAGCATAATGTATGCACAAGTCTGTACGCGTCCTGACTTGGCATTCGCTGCCGGAGTTTTTAGTAGATATCAGTCTAAACCCGGATGGGCTCACTGGGTTGGTGTCAAGAAGGTATTAAGATATTGCCAAGGCACTAAAGACTATATGCTCACATATAGGAGATCAGATAATCTTGAGGTTGAGTGTTACACTGATGCTGACTTTGCTGGTGATGAAGATGATAGAAAGTCTACTTCTGGCTATGTCTTCATGCTAGCAGGGGGAGCAATTTCATGGAGAAGTGGTAAGCAAGGTGTAACTGCTGCATCGACAATGCAAGCTGAATTTGTGTCATGTTTTGATGCAACGGGACAGGCCGTGTGGCTCAAAAGTTTCATACCGGCATTAAGAATTGTGGATAGTATCTCGAGACCTATCACAATGCACTGCGACAATCAAGCTGCAGTTTTCTTCGCGGCTAACGATAAATTAAGTGGTGCTTCTAGGCACATTGATATTAAGTATCGTGTCGTGAAAGAAAGAAACCGGGACCGCACTTATAAGATTGAGCACATAAGTACAAAAGAAAATATTGCGGATCCGCTCACAAAAGGCATACCACCGTTCCTCTTTCAGAAACATGTCCTAGGTATGGGATTGGTTGATAGCCTTGATAAGGTCCTGGTTCAGGGCCATTAGTTTTCCCCAAATAAGAATAAATAGTCCTAACAAGGTTTTTCAGTATAGACTATGGGTAATGTTGTCCCAGTGTGCCGTAGTGCTGCTGACGATACATTGGTCTGGTACTTGCTGATTTACTGAGAAAGGATTTTAGTTTAAGTTAGTGATTGATTAAGTATTAGTTTAAGTTTTAAATTTAAGTTTGATTGACCTTCGGTCAAGGGGGAGAATGTTGGATATCGGTTTGACCTCGGTCAACCAACAGATCGAGGATTAGGGGGAGCGTATCTCGCCCCCCTAATTCGAGATAGAGTCCAACTAACCTAAGTCCGTTTTTGCCTTGATCGGGAGGTAAATATCTAGATGTGTACGGACTCGGCCCCGGGCCTACAGCGCGGACTATATAAGGAAGGGTTCCCCCACGGGTTCCTTCACGCCAAACGAGTTTTGCCTAAAACCCTAATCCACCCACCGATCCCTAAGCGCGCTGGAAGGCCTGGAAGCTCGAGCCGCGCGTCCTGGGCAGTGTCGCTGGCGTCCTGAAGGCCATCGATACCCTCAGAAGACGTTCAAGGAACGACTACGCTACAAGCCCGACGAAGGTCTCGCTGCTACTACTTCGTCAGGCCGCACCGACGCCATGGACAACAACAGCGCCGGTATAAAGCCGAACTCATCCCTTTTTCCGCTTTAGCTAAGGTGTTAGATGTGATCTTGTTAGACTAGTAGATCCTGTTTATGCTTAACGTGCTAAGTATTGTTAGTTTGATCTAACAAGCTCCTCACCACCATCGCCCACCAACCAGGATGATGACAGTGACGGTAAGCATACCTCCGTGCTGCTTTATTTACATTCATCAGTTGATAATTAAGATCACTCTGACGTGTCTGAGGATTCCAACACCACAGGAAAAGGACGACGATTCTTCTGTGGCGCCTTGCCTTCCAAGGTACACGGATGCTGTGGCAACGGCAAACGTGACATGAGCTCCACACCACCATCACCAACCGGCCAGTATGACGAGAAGATTGGCTGTGGATGCATGCTAAAGGTCACATCTACTGCTTGCAACACTGCCAAATCTATTGGTAAATGCCTCCCATGTTGCTCTTCTCAATCTGTTGATGGAAATGCTCGCACCGGCATGTCAGAGAATCCAAACATGCTAGCAAACGGAAAGCGGTTTCTCTCTTGTGCATGGAGGTCCAAGGTACAACAGAGGAAAAATGCTCCATCACAAGCACCAAAATTGAAGTTTAGTAGGGTGGAGATCTCTGCAAAGATGAAGGACATCACAGAGCACCTGAAGCCTGTATGTGCTAAGGTCTCCAACATTCTTAACCTAGAATTCATGGGCACCAACCGTATCACTAAACAAGACATTGCTAATAAACGACCTATTACCACCGCAGAAATTACAGAGAATAAGTTATATGGGAGGGACAGCCTAAAGAAGAGACTTGTTGATGGCATCACCCGTACCCATGGTGAATATTTTGCCAAGAAACTTGTTGTGCTTCCGATTGTTGGCCCAGGGGGTATTGGGAAGACAACTTTCGTACAACACGTTTATGATGAAGTGAAGAGCAATTTTGAGGTCCCAATTTGGGTATGTGTCTCACTCAATTTTAATGCAAGTAGGTTGGCTCAGGAAGCTCTGAAACAAATTCCTAAACTTGATGGAGAAAAGGAAATCAGTAGTGATGCAGAGCGAATCGAACAAAGATTGAAAACTAAACGGTTTTTGCTTGTACCAGATGACTAGGTAATAGCCCGTGCGTTGCAACGGGCAAACAAAATTTGAACAAAATACTATATCAAAAGAAGTTCATGTAATCTTTCAAAAAAGAAGTTCATGTAAACTCATTTTAATTGGCTGGCACAGGTTCATTTCCGAGTTTTTTTGGGAGAAATATCAATTTCATCCTACAACATATATATATATATATAGAAAGCTCATTTACAGGTGAACAAAATCTGGACAACTTAAGGAAACCAAATTCACTGGAGCATACTGATAATCGATTGATTTGTCAGCAAGTGATCTTCCTTCACTTTTATGCCAAGCATCAATCAGCTGCAGCTTGCAGTCTACAAATCACCAAATTACCACATTGTTGGCATCCTCCATATGCTCCTGGATCAATCCAAAAACCATCCTTCGATCAGCGAAAAATGTCAAAACATTCTGTAAATTGTATGCAATAAAACTGACATGCATGTTTTGAAGCAAGGAAAATCTAGTTATGTATGATACTGAAAAGGAGGAGAATCCTCTATTTTTCAATCTTAATTTCCTTTACGCTTTAAAATTACTCTTTGCCTTTGAAAGGAGAAATACCACACTGCTAAAGAAATGGAATTTGGTTTCCCCTGCTATGCACCATTAGTTGCAACTGAGGAGAAGGATTTAGAGTTTCAAGTTTTCTCACATGGCTGCATCTATTAATAATTTATTTATCTAACAATGTAACTGGAAGATTACATTATTTCTTATCTTTTAGAATAAAATGATTTCTTATCTACTAAAGCTTCTCGCATGCATTACTCTATACAATGAAGTGGCTAGTGTTCATCAGTTCTCAACTTCTTATACCACAGCTTTGAAAAAAAAGAGAGATGACATTTCAGACATCAAGAACTTTTGACTTGAATAAGTGAGTATTTTATAATCGTGGTAGGCACAAATTTATACAATTCATCCATCGAGCCATCAAGATGCAGATAAATGTAATTGATAGAATCATATTTAACTGCAAGAACCAACCATGCATATCCAGGTATGGCAAAATAGAATTAATCATGTCTATATCTGCTACCAGGCTGCATGTTCAAACCATCATATAGTAAATAACAATATTCATATGGTAGCATAATCTATCTAGAACAGCTCAGATACAGAAACCATAAGAGTAAATAACAATATTCTTTTTTTTTTTGCCTTGCACAAAAGTAAATATTTGTATGCATTAGGTCTGTACAAGAAAGGTAATATTTAATAATCATGCAAGCTTGCTCGACCACAGTTAGGCTCACAGGAAAGTAGTATGTGGAAAAGCATTTAAAGAGACAGAGGTAACTACATTTTATCGAATCTCTTTCCAATAGGAAGATTATTTGTCCACTATGAAACCATGGAGGTAGAACCGTAGAAGTTCCAACTTCAGGAAAAAAAAAACTTGGTATTACTAATATTGTTGAGCAATCATCCCTACCAAAAAACCATGCCCTTTTAGTGGAGTGAGAGTGACTCTAAAAGTTCACTTTATGAACAGGCCAAGCTTATTCTATGTTCTTAGTAGATGACAGGTTTGCTACGAACACGAAAATATATTTGTTTAGGGATTAATAAACTGTGCATTAGCTACTGAAGTTTTAGGCCAGTAGAAGCTACTGAAATGGAAATGGTCATGGGTGCACATTGATCTTGCTGTAAGGGGTTTTCAAGAGAAGTTCTGATGGTTTGAATTTACCTATTCTCATTGAAACCATGATTCCTGTTTCTCCAAAGGGCAGCACAACACCTCGTTTGTAGATTCACCAATCCTCCAGGTATGTAATCACTGAAATTGTTGAATGAGTTCGGAGCACAAGCAGTGCCACTAATCAAGTGCTATATGAAGAGAAGTCTTCCAGATAATATGCGTACCAAGTTATGTCACTTCAGGGCTTAACATGGCCACCACCTCAAATCTGAGATCACAGATCAGGTATATAACCCATGTTGGTAACAAAATTTTAGCAGCTGAATGTCTTATGATATGCAACCTGCAGGCAGTGGAGATTACAACAGAAATTTTAATGATACTCTCTAAGCAACAAGTATGTAAATGATTAGAAAAAAAGTAGTAGAAACATACTGAGGTAGAAGTCTTCAGAAGCTCCCTGATAGCCATTGTAGCATAACACGATGCTGGTTAAGTAAATGCTAATTTTATAGTCAATTTTCTTGATGTTGTATCTGGGCTGCCAGTAGGCTTATTTTCTAGGGAGACACTCCCATTAGTTGGCATGGAGGTATCTGAAGCCTGTGACTGATTGCTAGTTACAAGCTCATTTCCTTCTCTAGGCTTGGTTCTGGACAAAACATCCAAATCAGTTTCTGCTTAAGATGAACTGTCATCTGTGTAAGTCATGAGCTCCCTGCAGTCACATGGAGAATTTCAGAAGGACCAAGAAAACTTTCTTGTGAAAAAACAAAATGAAACCAAGCAAACCCATGAAAGAACCATAAAGTAAGCATGTCTAATGAGCATAGTGGATACATTACATACATACCACTGAAAATCAATAGGCCGCTGGAACACTCGACGGTAACCTCCTTTCATGCTTGTAATTGAAAACTCCCTAACAAATGGAGGTTGCATTAAAAAGGAACAGTGATTAGGATATAATTTTGCAGACCAAAACAACACACCAGGCTAATAAACTCACTTGACACTGAGCATTCTACGTCAAGATAATGCCATCCTGAGACAAAAGAAAATTTCAATATATTTTCATTTGTTGTCAATCGTCATGAACTTCAATAAAAACATGTCATTTCAATCATAAACATTTCCTACATGCTCATAAAAAAGTTCTGACTTGAGTTAAGACCACTATCAGCCTACTATCAATTAAAACAAACAAGCTAAATTGCCGATGTAGTAATTTCCACATCTTAAAAATTTTTATTATGTTAATTATTAAAATCAGCTAAACTAACACTGATTTGGTGTGGTGGTCACCACAATAAAGTAGCAAGGACTTTATACAGAAATAAATGGGGAACACAAATGCATATTCTAGAGTTAAACTGGCCCTAACATCCGTATCTGACTTTGTAAAAAGCATGAAATGCTCAATTGCTCATACAGAACATTTAACACTGCACAATTTCCGCTAACAAAAGGAAAGAACATCTGAATAAATTACACTGTAGAATATTGTTTACCATTTTAGCCATTTCATGGTATATCTCAGCAACTTCATTCCCAGGAAACATTGCTCGCAGTGCCGGATCCCGTTCGGGAGCACCACCTCCTGCGCCACGTCCCTGCGTCGCACGAGACGAGAGCAACATGTGTCAGGCTGGCATGGGCGAGTCTTTGTAACCGAATTATACTCGTACTAAAACATGGCCACGACTGGATGAGCAGAGCAGAACTGACTTGGTGTTGGCCTGCTGCTGGGTGACCTCGAAGCGGGTCTTGAGCTGCTCGGACACGACGCCGACGGCGAGGAACCCGGCCCACGCGAGCTGGGCGCCGATGCCGAACCGCGGCGTGAGCGACGAGGCCACTCAGTCCGTGGAGTCCACGTCGCTCGCACGCTTCGGCCTTGTCGGCGCCGCCGCCGGCTGCGACTGCGCCTGCACTGACTGTTGCTGCTGCGGCGGCGGCTGCTCGCCGGGTGGGGGGTGGTTCTGGGCGCTGGGCAGGCGCGGGGCCTGCGCGTAGGAGATGCAACATTCCATGGCCGGCCTCGATCTACCATCCCCGACCCTGGCAACGACGGATCCATGGCCGGCGGCGGGGCTCGAGGCAGCGGCGGGTCTCAAGGTCGACGGCGGCGGCGGGGGCTCCATGGCCAGCCTCGACCTGCCATCTCCGGCCCGGCAATGGCGGATCGGTGGCCGCCGGCGGGCTGGAGGCAGGCGGCGAGTCTCGAGGTCGGCGGCGGCGATGAGGCTAGGCTGCGCCGCCGCCTGTCTCGACTCTCGATTTGGTGGCCTGGTGGGAGGCGGGGTCACGCGAGGTGGGTCCCATGGGCAGCAGACGGTGGGACGCGGGGGCAGGCGAGGGCGCGGGGGGTGGCGAGGGCACGGGGTGGCTACGATGACACTACGTTTTTTAGTAGTGGTATACGGAGACCCGGCGGCGCGATGGAGCTCCGGCAACCTCGAAATCCCTCGTCCCCTACCTCGGCCTAGTGGCGGGCGGGGCTCGGGTCGGCGGCATCGGCGCCCCTCATCCTCTATCTCGATCTGCCATCCCCGACCCCGGCAATGGCGGATCCATGGCTGGCGGCGGGGCTTGAGGCAGGCGGCAGCGGCGGCGGGGAGAGGGTGGCGGCTCATGCGCGGCGGGGGCGGGGGCTCCATGGCCAGCCTTGATCTGCCATCAAGGCCCCAGCAGCCGCGGAACCATGGCCGCGGCGGGGTCGAGGCAAGCGGCGGGTCTCCGGGTCATCGGCAGCGGCGATGAGGCTGGGTCGCCTGTCTGGACTGGGGAGAAGGCGGGGGCACGCAAGAGGCGGGGGGCACGCGAGGTGGGTCCCATGGGCAGAGACGGTAGGGCGCGGGGGGAGGCGAGGGCACGGGGGAGGCGGGGGCACGGGGTGGGTGGTCACTCGGAATTACAGTTTTAGTAGTAGAGATATGTGGGCATATCATGACCATGAATGGGGCAAACTATTAGCACCATTTATGAAAGGGGGAGAAAAAGGCAACCTGGTCATAGTGACAACTCGATTCACAAAGGTGGCAAAAATGGTTGTACAGATGGTTGATTGTCCAATAAATATGGAACGCTTACAGGGTGAAGATTTCATGCATTTATTTGAAGCTTGCGTCTTTGTTGGTCAGAAGCCATGGGAAGGTGACACTGAAAAATTTTCTGCCATTGGGAAGGAAATAGTTAGAAAATTGAAAGGTTTTCCTCTTGAAGCAAAAACTGTAGGAAGATTACTAAGAAATCAGCTTACTTTGGAACATTGGAGAAAAGTTCTAGAAAGCAAAGAATGGGAACTGCAAACCAATGATGATGACATTATGCCAGCATTAAAGCTTAGTTATGATTATCTTCCTTTCCATTTGCAACAGTGCTTTTACTACTGTGCATTGTTCCCTGAAGATTATGAATTTGAAAGCAGAGAGTTAGTTCACTTCTGGATAGGACTAGATATTGTTCCACGTGATCTGAACAGAAGAATTGAAGATGTTGGAGAGGACTATTTACAAGATTTGATTAATCATGGTTTTTTCGAAAAGAATGAAAGAAATGATGGCTCCCATTATTATGTCATCCATGACCTCCTACATGATTTGGCAGTGAAAATTTCGTCATTTGAGTGCCTCAGTATACACAGTTCCAATGTGAAGTCCGTACAGGTTCCCCAAGATGTACGCCACCTGTCTATCATTGTAGACAACAAAGATGTCGAGGATGTAAAGGCCTTCAAGTACTACAAAAATGACTTGAGTGCACTTGATAAAAGATTGAAAGTTGAAAACTTGCGTACTTTGATGGTGTTTGGTGAACACCAAGGAAGCTTTGTCAAGACGTTTTGTGGTTTACTTCAGAAAGCTAGAGCCCTTCGTGCTATTTTATTATTATCTGGAACACGGTCATCATATTTTTCTGGAGCACCATATACTTTGGCGGTCGGACTTGTCTAACGTCCAGAAGCCAAGTCACCGGGATGAACAGAAAACTGAGTCTGGAGCTACAGTATCCTACCGTTTTTTACTGCAACAACATCATTATGCCGATTTTACTGTGTCAAAAATACTGTAGCATTACGCTGTAGCAACCAGATCTCGCCCGCCCACCTATGATTCAACGGTCCAAAACATACCAAAAGTCACCGCTACAGTTCCCTCCTAACTTTGCTTCTGCACGTTAGACAATCCAGAGCGATACTTTGGAGGATATATTGTGCAGCTTTTCAAAGCTTATTCATCTTCGCTACCTGAGGATCAAATCTGCAAACATGGAAAACGCAGGCTTGCTTAGTGCTCTGTCTAGACTTTATCATTTAGAGGTCATAGATCTACAAGAATGGAAAAATTGTTCTGGGTTCACAAGGCATATGAACAACCTTGCAAAGTTGCGTCACTTTCTAGTGCCAGAATATGAGCTTCAACTTCACTCTAGCATAGTTGAGGCGGGAAAACTGAAATTATTACAAGAATTAAGGAGCTTTGAAGTTGGAAAAGAAAATGAGGGTTTTGAATTAAGTCAACTAGGGCAATTATCACAACTTGGAGGTTCACTTGGCATTCATAGTCTTCAAAGGATACGAGCAATGGAGGAAGCAACTGAGGCAAGACTGGTACAAATAAAACATTTGGGCAAGCTAACGTTGGAATGGGATGCCAATGGAACTAAAAAAGATAGAGCACACGAAGAAAATGCTCTGGAGATTCTTATGCCGCATAGCAATCTTCAGGACCTATGCATTAAAGGCCATGGAGGAACTAAATGCCCACAGTGGCTAAGTGAGAACCTCTCAGTTAAAAATTTGGAATCTCTTCATCTGGATGGTGTAGCTTGGAAAACATTTCCACCCATTGGAAAGTTGTGGCTAGTTAATGAGACTCTTGAAGAAATTCCAGGAAATATCCCTGATACAAAATTTCGAAATTTGAGAAGGTTGGAACTTATTAAGTTGCGTGGGTTGAAAAAATGGGTTGGAGATAAGCCTTGCCAATTATTTGCTCACTTGAAAGTGCTTATCATTAAGGGTTGTTCTGAACTTACGGAGTTGTCATTTTCACATTCTACTTGCTGCCAACACGAGAAAGAGGCCAATATGAGTTGGTTTCCCAAACTACAAAAGCTCGAGATTAAAGGCTGTCCAAAACTATTGTCCTTTCCTCCTGTTCCTTGGACTAGTGCTGTGTGCTCTGCTAGCATCGAAGGAGTTGGTTCCGGCTTTAACAAACTTGTTTGTGGAAAAAATTACCGTTCTGAATATCGCTTGGAGATTGAAGGAAAGGACGATCCTGATAGCACCGTTTGGAATCTGTTGGCCTTTGATAATCTAACAGAGCTGAAAGAGTTGAAGATGGGTAGTTGTCCTCCTCTCCCACTGCAGCATCACTTTGAAATGCTGTCATCCCTAAGGACCCTCAAACTATATAATTCAAGCAGTATTTTAAACCCATTTGTTGAAGGTGAGGGCCGTGCCGAATATCAATTTCCAATTGAATGCGTGACCATCTACGAGTGGGGTGCCAGTGCGAAGGAATTGACTCGCCTACTCACTTATTTCCCTAAGCTCTCAGAACTGAATTTGTCGTCCAGCGAGAAGATCACAGCACTGGGAGTAGTGGATAAACAGGCCACGGCAACACCCGCGCCGTCACCTTCAGCTAACAAATTGGACGTCGCACAAAGCGAGCAGCACAAGCAGCAGGATGGCACAAGAGGAGAGGGGGGAATCGCAGCAGAAGGGCTTCTCCTCTTGCCTCCCCAACTACAAGAGTTGAACATCAACTACACAGATGCAGGACGAACTGGGGAACGACAAGAACTCCAAGGTTGCCCCAGGTTCCTCTCCTCCTATTCGTCATCCTCCTCTTCTCCTTGTTTCCCCTTCCCATCCTCCTTGGAACGCCTCTCCCTTCTAGGCGCGGTGGGCACGGCAACGCTGCTGCCTCTCTCAAACCTCACCTCTCTCTCAGATCTATCCATACGGGAATGTGGGGATCTAAGAGGCGAGGGACTGCGGCCTCTCCTCGCCCAAGGCCGTCTCGCCAAATTAATCGTCCGCAGAACCCCCAATTTCTTCGCTGGTTTCGAGCCCTCGCCGCCGCACGATCAAGAGCTTCCATCCTCTTCCTCCAAACTGCAGGAGCTTGAGACGGATGACATCGCGGGCGTCCTTGCCGGGCCCATCTGTAACTTCCTTTCTTCCTCGCTCACCGTATTGCGCTTTTGTGGGGACGAACAGGTGGAGCGTTTCACGAAGGGGCAAGAGGAGGCCCTTCAGCTCCTCACCTCCCTCGAGAGGATCAGTTTTTGGTCTTTCGACAAGCTGCAGCGCCTCCCTGCAGGGGAAGAAGTCTACATCACCCCCCACCTATGGAGGGTGGACTACATAACCCCCAACCTATGAAACGGTCTATATCACCCCCTGAACTTTCGAAAACCGGTCAAATTACCCCCTAAAGCAATTTTGAAAAATCATAGTAAATCACAGAAAAATCATAAAATGGAAAATCCAATTGTGTTGGACTCCAAATGAGCAGATCTACACAGTGAACATATAATGTGGTATGTTGTAGTACAATTTTTTTACAGTTATGAAGAAAAACATAGATATAAAGCTACAGAAAAAAATGTACTAAACCATATCATATTATATGTTCACTGTGTAGATCTACTCATTTGGAGTTCAACACAATTGGATTTTCCATTTTATGATTTTTCTATGATTTACTATGATTTTTCAAAATTGCTTTAGGGGGTAATTTGACTGGTTTTTGAAAGTTCAGGGGGTGATATAGACCATTTCATAGGTTGGGGGGTTATGTACTCCACCCTCATACGTTGGGGGGTGATATAGACTTTTTTTCCCCCTGCGGGGCTGCACGGACTTCCCAACCTCAAGAGATTAGACATCTACAATTGTGCAGCCATCCGGTCGCTGCCGAAGGACGGCCTCCCAAGTTCACTGCAAGAGTTAGAGATCGACTCAAGTCCAGCTTTCCGGTCGGTGCCCAAGGAGTGCCTCCCAAATTCACTGCAAAAACTAGTGATCCAAGGCTGCCCAGCCATCCGGTCACTGCCAAAGGTAGAAGACCTTCCAAGTTCACTACGAAAATTGGATGTCTCTCACTACAGAAACAATGAGGAGCTACGAAGACAGTGCCGCAAGTTTGTAGGAACCATTCCAATAGTCAGAGTCTGATTAACCCAAGGTAACAAATAGGTGGGAATTTCCTACCTACAAATTTTCCTTGCTTTCCCTAACTCTTTGGCTGTGAGCATCAGCCATTATCCTTTTGTTTATTTGACTACGGCTATGGTTTCCTTTTGAATAACCCACTTGTTTTCACCTACTGTGCAGGGCTACTATTCCAATTGGTACACTATTCTAAACTGAGGATTCTCATTCCATGTATACATGATCCTCAGTTGACAACTGTCAAGCATGAACATCTCAAGATATGCCGAACGCCCTTTACATAGAACTGGTTAGTATCCTTTATTCAAAATCACCATATAGTCCCACACAATATTTATAATTTTGATCCGTATTTTTATTGATTCACTGCCTATAGTTTTGGTTAATTACTTGGATGCCATTTTGCTTACAATTATGGAGTAGTCTGAATATTTTGCATTAGAGCTCAGGAAAAAAGTGATAGAGATCATTTTGACATTTTTCTCATTCACAGACCAATGATGTGTGAGTTTAGGTTTAATAGTTTTAGAATGCCTTACAGCTTCCTGCCTCAATAAAGTTGTCTTAGTGCACTGCTACCGAATAAGATGCGTATACTCTGAATTTATTTATTGGTTCTGCAAAAACATTGGTCTTGCTGCAAAAACATTGCTTTTGCCAGTTTAACAGAATAGTTTTTCTCAGATTGTAGAACCTTATTCCCTCTACTTGCCTTTTTGGTTTTTTGATATATTGCTGCAGAAAATATTGCATCCTTGTGTTTTTTTTCTCTGAGAGTATTTATCAGTTCTGAACTAATGAGTATATTCCTCAGCATCTTCTATACTGTCTCCTTTGGAACCTCTTAACCAACATAAGAACTATGCTGAGATCAGATTATGTTAGTCCAAGGTAATTGCTCTTTGATTTATCCTCATGTGAACATCAAGTCATTATTCAGTACACTGCATTTCCTAAGTGTTGTCTGACATGTGCACAACAGCACAAGATAACATTAGGGCTTTGAGATGTACGCCTTGTTAAATCTTTCTGGAAACACACTATCGTACAAGTTAAAGAGCATCTTCCTGCTGTCAGAAAATCCTATGCCAATGGTAACAATTCTATATTTCTTATTATTTTCACTTCTTCCTGGAAAAATGATGATGTCGGACTTTCGTGCTATTCTGGAAATTCACAAGAGGATAAGATTGCTGAATGCCTACTAACACTTTAGCAATGATGTACCAAAAACAATGACACTTTTTTAGAATCAAGTGACCAAGTGTGAAATATCTGTTGAAGTACATGTTGCATATTGTTTCCTGAGTCTCCTAGTGTCAAAGGCCCCTACTAATGTCTGGGTCTCTTGCCTACAGTCCATGCATGCAAGATATGTAGCAAATCAAATCAAATCCAACTTCAAGCTTTGCGTTGTGGGACTGATTTGCACCTTCTAGAAGTTATGTAGTATGTATGCAAAGTCATATTCGCTTCATACCAAATGGCTAGTCTGGTAAATCCTTCAAATCTCAACGGTCCATATACAGCACACACCACTTCAAATCATGGCGAGATCATGATTATTAAACTATTTTGTGAATTGAGTTCCTGCATTTTAACCATTGCTTTGTGTGCCCTTTGCAGTGGTTCCATGGAATTTGTACTGGAGGTTGAAACGCACTGCCTGACCCCTGGCAAGCTGCCGCAAGGGTACTGGAGGTTTCCACATCGACGACTCATCGTCCGGCGACGTCTTCTCCGTCCACCCGGCCCTTCCTAGTCCTCTGCTCTACGTCTTCTTTTGGATTTCTGCTCTGAGCGTTCCTCTGTCAGATCTTTTTGAGGAAATCTCTACCAGACGATAGGTACACCTCTTTCTCTCATGGTCCTAGAATCCTTGTCACCTGTTACTGATTGGTTCTCTGCGATTGCAATTGCCTTTCCTCCGCCTTCAGATTCATAAGGAACCAGAACCACTGTGACTCGTGACTCGTGAGGATGGAGTTCGCGTTCAGCGCGGCGCGGTGGGTGGTGGGCAAGGCGCTCGCCCCCGTCGCCGACGGCTTGCTGGAGGCGTGGGCGGCCAGCGAGAATCTCGGCGCCGAGGTCGACGGCCTCATGACGGAGCTGCAGTACGCGCAGGCCATGCTCAACAACACCCGTGGCCGGGACATCGACAACCCGGCCCTCAACGACCTGCTGCTCAAGCTCCGGCTGCTGGCCTACGACGCCGACGACGTGCTCGACGAGCTCGAGTACTTTCGCATCCAGGACGAGCTCGATGGCACCTACCATGCCGCTAAGGAGCACGCAAGGGGCTGCGCTCATGACATCCTCCTCAATGCTCGACACACTGCAAGACATGTCTCTAACAAATTCAAGCTCTGCTCAGGCTCGCCTGATGCTGCCAGTCGTGGTGCTCCTGACAAGCAAGGAGATGGTGCAGAAGGACAAGGGTGCCTCTCTGGCGTTCTCTGCTCGTGTGGTGGAAGGCCGGTCAGCTCCTCACCACCATCACCCACCAACCAGGGTGACAAGAAAGTCGGTGCTGATGCCGGATGCATGCCGAAGGTCACCTCTGCTGCTCGCAACACTGCCAATGCTGTCGGTAAACGCCTCCCATTCTGCTCTTCCCTATTTGTCGATGGTGATGCCCGTGCCGATGTGTTGGAGGATCCCAACATGCCAGGTCGTCGGGGACGACGATTTCTCTGTGGTGCCTGGCCATCCACGGTACCACAGAGAAGGCAAACAGTGCAAATACCACCAAAATTGAAGTTCGATAGGGTGGATATATCTACAAGGATGACCGAGATCATAAAGAAGCTCAAGCCCATCTGTGCTAAGGTCTCAACCGTTCTTAATCTTGAGCTGTTAGGCTCCAAGGGTATCACTACTGCCAGCTTGGAACGGCCCACGACCACTGAGGAGATTACAGAGCCTAAATTGTATGGGAGGGAAACTGAGCAAAAGAGTGTTGTAGACTCCATCACACATGGTGAATGTTTTGCAAATGAACTTACTGTGCTTCCAATTGTTGGTCCGGGCGGTATTGGGAAGACAACTTTCACACAACACGTATACCAAGAAGTGAGGAGCCATTTCCAGGTTACAGTTTGGATATGCGTCTCTCTGGATTTCAATGCAAATAGATTGGTACAAGAAGCTGTGAAAAGGATCCCCGAAGTTAAAGATGAAAAGAAAAGTGGTAGTGACCAAGAGCTAATTGAGCAAAGATTGAAAGGTAAACGGTTTTTGCTTGTCCTGGATGATATATGGAAATGTCATGAGGATGACTGGGGAAAACTATTAGCACCATTTAGAAAAGGTGGAGGAAAAGGTAATATGGTTATAGTCACAACTCGAATGTCAGATGTGGCCAAAATGGTTAAGATGGGTGGTTCTCAAATAGAATTGGATCGTTTAGGAGCAAAAGATTTCAGGAATTTCTTTGACGCATGTGTGTCTACAAAACATGAGTCATGGTCAGATCATCCTGAGTTACATGAAATCGGGGAAGAAATAATGGTCAAACTGAAATGTTCTCCTCTTGCAGCAAAAACTGTAGGGAGATTACTAAGAAAACAACTCAGTTTGGAGCATTGGAGAAGGGTTCTAGAGAGCAAAGAATGGGAACTCCAAACAAGTGACAATGACATTATGCCAGCATTGAAGATTAGCTATGACTATCTTCCACTTAACCTAAAGCAATGTTTTTCCTATTGTGCTTTGTTTCCTGAAGATTATGAATTTGACAGCAAAGAGTTAATTCACTTTTGGATAGGACTAGATGTTTTACATCTGGGTGATTGGAGCATAAGAATAGAAGATGTTGGCAAGAGTTACTTGACTGATTTGGTTAATTATGGATTTTTTAAAAAGAATGAAAACGACAATGGTTTTCATTCTTATGTTATCCATGACCTATTACATGAGCTGGCAACGAAAGTTTCACGGTATGATTGTCTTAGCATACAGATATCCAAAGTGAGGTCTGTCCAAATCCCAGCATCAGTACGCCACTTGTCTATCATTGTGGATAACAAAGATGTGGAAGATAGAATTACCTATGAAGACTATAAGAAGGATCTTGGTGCACTTGATAAAAGGCTACAAATTGAAACCATGCGTACATTGATGTTGTTTGGTGAAAATGTGGGGAGCTTTTCCAAAACATTTGGTAGTTTGTTTAAGCAAGCTAGATCCCTTCGCACTATTTTTTTGTCTGGAACAACAAATATTGTGGAGATGCTGCAGAACTTTTCAAGGCTTGTCCATCTTCGCTACCTGAGGATTAAGGGTCAATATTATCTACCAGGAACTATTTCAAGACTATATCACTTGAAGATCCTAGACATAGAAGATCCATGGGGCTGCTCTATTCCATCAAGATATTTAAGCAACCTCGTAAACATGCAACATTTTCTTGTCCATGACAACAATAACCTTCACTCAGACATTCTCAATGTGGGAAACCTGAAACTTCTACGTGAACTACGAAGATTCAAAGCTAGGAAAGAAAACAATGGTTTTGAGTTAAAGCAACTAGCACAACTACTAGAGCTTGAAGTATTGGGCATTTACAATCTTGAGAAGGTTAAAGTAAAGGAAGAAGCAGATGCAATAAAACTAGTACAAAAACACCATTTACAAGAGCTCATACTAGATTGGGATATTAATCGCTCCAATAAGGATCCTGCAGGAGAAGAGAATATCCTTGAAAGTCTTAGGCCACATAGCAATCTCTACAAGCTATCTATTACAGGCCATGCAGGTGACAGTTGCCCTTCATGGCTTGGTATGAACCTCTCAGTAAAAACTTTGGAATCTCTTCAGCTGACTAATGTATCTTGGAAAAAATTTCCACCTCTAGGAGAGTTGTGGTTCGTTGATGAACAAGGTGTAGAGTGTCTGAGCAGTATACCTGAACAAAGCTTCAAAAATTTGAAGATGCTAGAACTGGAAAGTGTACCAAAATTGACAAAATGGGTTGGAAATGGCCCTTCCAATTTGTTCTCTCATTTGGAAGTACTCATCATCAAAGATTGCCCAGAACTCATGGAGTTGCCTTTCTCACATCCTGCTGGACATGAACAGGAGGATGAGGCAAACATGACCTGGTTTCCTAAACTAGAGCAGCTCGAAATTACAGATTGTCCAAAACTATCATCATTGCCTTGTGTTCCATGGTCTAACTCTACACGCTCTGCTGAAATTGTAGAAGTTGGTTCAGGTATTAAGGAGCTGACTTTCATCAGCGAACATCAGTTAGAGATTTGGGGAAATGATGCAGTAGATAGTAATTTTTGGAGAGTGGTAGCCTTTCACAACCTATCCAAACTAGAAGTACTGCAGGTGAGTAGATGCCCTCCTTTGTCACTGGTTCACCTCGAAAAGCTATCATCCCTAAAGAGGCTCCGGATAGATGATATTGGTGATGCCTTTTGTTCGGCTGAAGATGATGGTCATGCCGGGTATCAGTTTCCAGTTGAATACGTCAGGATTGGGCAATATGGTGCTAGCGGGCAGCGACTGACACGTCTGCTGTCTTACTTTCCAAACCTCCTCAGTTTCGAAATGATCAAGTGTGAAAAGTTAACAGGGTTAGGTGTCGTGGGCATGCAGAAGAGGATTGAAGCACTGGCAGAGCCGCCGTCAATCTGTAACGAAGTTGGACAGCACGAGCAGCAGGGCACAAGAGCAGAGGAGGAAATAGCAGCAGCAGGAGCATCAGAAGGGGTACTACTGTTGCCTCTCCAACTACAACAGTTGGAGATCGCGGACTGCCAAAATTTGGTCCTCTGCCCACCAGTTTTACTCGAAGACGCAGGACGAACAGGAGGTGGAGGCCTCCAAGGTCTGACCTCCCTCACTTCGTTATCGATATGGAAATGCCTCATGTTCTTCTCCTCTTCTCCTTGTTTCCCCTTCCCATCCTCCTTGGAACACCTCTCCCTTGGCGCGGTGGGCACGGCAACGCTGCTGCCTCTCTCAAACCTCACCTCTCTCTCATATCTATTCATATGGGAATGTGGGGATCTAAGAGGCGAGGGACTGCGGCCTCTCCTCGCCCAAGGCCGTCTCGCCAAATTAATCGTCCGCAGAACCCCCAATTTCTTCGCTGGTTTCGAGCCCTCGCCGCCGCACGATCAAGAGCTTCCATCCTCTTCCTCCAAACTGCAGGAGCTTGAGACGGATGACATCGCGGGCGTCCTTGCCGGGCCCATCTGTACCTTGCTCTCTTCCTCGCTCACCGATTTGCTCTTTTGTGGGGACGAACAGGTGGAGCGCTTCACGAAGGGGCAAGAGGAGGCCCTTCAGCTCCTCACCTCCCTCGAGAGGATCAGATTTTGGTCTTGTGACAAGCTGCAGCGCCTCCCTGCGGGGCTGCATAGACTGTCCAGCCTCAAGAGATTAGACATCGCCAACTGTGAAGCCATCCGGTCGCTGCCCAAGGACGGCCTCCCAAGTTCACTGCAAGAGTTGGAGATCGTCTCCTGTCCAGCTTTCCGGTCGGTGCCCAAGGAGTGCCTCCCAAATTCACTGCAAAAACTAGTGATCCAAGTCTGCCCAGCCATCCGGTCACTGCCAAAGGTAGAAGACCTTCCAAGTTCACTACGAAAATTGGATGTCTCTCACTACAGAAACAATGAGGAGCTACGAAGACAGTGCCGCAAGTTTGTAGGAACCATTCCAATAGTCAGAGTCTGATTAACCCAAGGTAACAAATAGGTGGGAATTTCCTACCTACAAATTTTCCTTGCTTTCCCTAACTCTTTGGCTGTGAGCATCAGCCATTATCCTTTTGTTTATTTGACTACGGCTATGGTTTCCTTTTGAATAACCCACTTGTTTTCACCTACTGTGCAGGGCTACTATTCCAATTGGTACACTATTCTAAACTGAGGATTCTCATTCCATGTATACATGATCCTCAGTTGACAACTGTCAAGCATGAACATCTCAAGATATGCCGAACGCCCTTTACATAGAACTGGTTAGTATCCTTTATTCAAAATCACCATATAGTCCCACACAATATTTATAATTTTGATCCGTATTTTTATTGATTCACTGCCTATTGTTTTGGTTAATTACTTGGATGCCATTTTGCTTACAATTATGGAGTAGTCTGAATATTTTGCATTAGAGCTCAGGAAAAAAGTGATAGAGATCATTTTGACATTTTTCTCATTCACAGACCAATGATGTGTGAGTTTAGGTTTAATAGTTTTAGAATGCCTTACACCTTCCTGCCTCAATAAAGTTGTCTTAGTGCACTGCTACCGAATAAGATGCGTATACTCTGAATTTATTTATTGGTTCTGCAAAAACATTGGTCTTGCTGCAAAAACATTGCTTTTGCCAGTTTAACAGAATAGTTTTTCTCAGATTGTAGAACCTTATTCCCTCTACTTGCCTTTTTGGTTTTTTGATATATTGCTGCAGAAAATATTGCATCCTTGTGTTTTTTTACTCTGAGAGTACTTATCAGTTCTGAACTAATGAGTATATTCCTCAGCATCTTCTATACTGTCTCCTTTGGAACCTCTTAACCAACATAAGAACTATGCTGAGATCAGATTATGTTAGTCCAAGGTAATTGCTCTTTGATTTATCCTCATGTGAACATCAAGTCATTATTCAGTACACTGCATTTCCTAAGTGTTGTCTGACATGTGCACAACAGCACAAGATAACATTAAGGCTTTGAGATGTACGCCTTGTTAAATCTTTCTGGAAACACACTATCGTACAAGTTAAAGAGCATCTTCCTGCTGTCAGAAAATCCTATGCCAATGGTAACAATTCTATATTTCTTATTATTTTCACTTCTTCCTGGAAAAATGATGATGTCGGACTTTCGTGCTATTCTGGATATTCACAAGGGATAAGATTGCTGAATGCCTACTAACACTTTAGCAATGATGTACCAAAAACAATGACACTTTTTTAGAATCAAGTGACCAAGTGTGAAATATCTGTTGAAGTACATGTTGCATATTGTTTCCTGAGTCTCCTAGTGTCAAAAGCCCCTACTAATGTCTGGGTCTCTTGCCTACAGTCCATGCATGCAAGATATGTAGCAAATCAAATCAAATCCAACTTCAAGCTTTGCGTTGTGGGACTGATTTGCACCTTCTAGAAGTTATGTAGTATGTATGCAAAGTCATATTCGCTTCATACCAAATGGCTAGTCTGGTAAATCCTTCAAATCTCAACGGTCCATATACAGCACACACCACTTCAAATCATGGCGAGATCATGATTATTAAACTATTTTGTGAATTGAGTTCCTGCATTTTAACCATTGCTTTGTGTGCCCTTTGCAGTGGTTCCATGGAATTTGTTCTCCCCCCTGCTGATCCATCATCATTTTTCCCCATCTCTGTTGGGTTTTATGCATCCAGCACTTCCAGTGATTTGAAGGTTGGTTCTCCATTCCTGCATACTGCTTGAATGAGCCCTCCTATGTTTGGTGTCTCCCTATTGATCCCTGTCAATTATGTTTATCAGAAACTCTTCTGGTTACTGGAATCCATACTCTGAAGGAAGGCAACCCTCCGAAGTTTTCACAGCGGGCTCGTTTGCTCACTGCTAACTATCAAGTAGTTTAATGCTCTTATCTTGGTTGAGTTCTGTTTCACCGAAATACTTCAACGGCACCTGATAGTGACATAGTTTTTTTTGCCGTGAACTTCATTGAGCCATGGGCAGAGAATATCATTTGCAATTGGAGAATATTTTCTTTTCGCCCCATTCATTTTTAGCTGGGTTCACAGTTTGATGTCGAGATGTATTTGCTATCTGAGAAATAAGCGCCTGAATTCTTGCACTTCGTTTGCTTGCGGATTTGTACTGTACTGTCCTTTTCCCCTCCTGAAAATGTTTCCGGTATCAGGTGTAATGTGTTGGTTGCCTGGTCTAGGCTTTAGGACCTGAGCCAGTTCAGCCCAACGCCTGGCCTCGAGCAATGCACTGGTATCATGCTGGTTAGTTGTGTAGCAGCCCAGTGGGCGAATGCAAGATCGCTGGAAGCAGACAGCAGCTTTGGTTCCGTTCTTTGCTGATGCGATCATGCTACGCAAACGCAACAGATTAGTGAGACGGATCAGAATAGCTCACGCACACACAATTGTCGCGTGCTAAGGAACTCAAGAATTGCTCTGAACTCGTGTTCAGTGTTCACGTTCGCACGAAAAAAAATAAAGCGAGAACTGAAGTTTAGTAAAGGCCCATAAGCTGATGAGCCCATGGCCCACTGAAGCACTTGTGTTCTTATCACTGGCCCATCGTGGCCTCTCGTTCACGCAGGAGGCCGGACGAACGGAGGCGACGGCGCACAAAGCACGCCGGACAGAGCAGCAGCGGAGCTCCTCCTGTCAGGAATCGACATTCACAACTGACGAAGACGGAAGAAGGAGAGAACGGATGAGTTGAAGTCGGCAACAACTACAACGGTTCGGCGGCTTCGAGGGTGATCGTTGATCTGCATCGAACGGCTACCAGTGATTCACCTGTTTACCTTATGATTTTTACCTGTTGTCTGAACGTAATAGTAGAAGTGTTTTTACTTCAGTAAACCGAACAACTGTAAAAGGCCAACGGGGGCCGGGGAAAGGGGATCATGGCGTAAAGGAACAGGCTAAATCCTGCCTAGGGTTAGCTGCTGGTTCATCGTCTCCTTGGCGATCTCGCTGGATTTGAGGTTTCCTCGCTTTGTTTTCCCTTGAATTCAGTAAATTGCAGCTATTCCCGTTGATCAGTTCCTTTTGTTCTTTCAAATCTGCTTCAATTTCGGTTCTTCTTTCATTCCACGGTAGCTTAGGCCTGACAGCTCCCCGCTCCGCCGATCCGCCCGGTGATCAGGCTCGGCCCCGTTTGGGTCCCCGACCGTCTAGTTCTCCAGCGCGCTTTCCAGTTGCCGCGCCCGCACACCCCGCTCGCCGGCGACGCCCAAAACCCCCACGTACGTTCTTGATCCTTCCGTTCCCTCGCCGACTCTCCCGACAGTTTCCCAATCTGCTTTTCAGCTGGTGGATCCATCGTCTCTCCATCGAAGCGATCCAGCTCTCGTTGGCTGACCATCTGACGGACCTTTGCATGTACCGCTGTTCGACGGATTGCCTGCAGGCGAGGGCAAGAGAGGGGCGCCCACGCCTGCTGGCGGCGACAACATCGGCGTCGACGCCCTCCCGGACGAAGTTCTACAGCACATCCTCGGCTTCCTGGAGGCGCAGAAGGTCCTGCGGACGTGCGTGCTTGCTCGCCGCTGGCGTGACCTCTGGAAGTCGGCCATGCGCGTTCTTGGGGTCTGTGGAAAAGCTCTGCGACTTTGTGGACCGTCTTCTGCAACACCGCCGAGGCTCGCCGCTCCATACGTTGGAGCTCAGGTTCACTCTTCTTTCGCCACGTAACAGTCCTATCCGAGACCGTCCAAAGCGACGCGGACTCCCCGGTGCTTGCTTGAGATCCACTCCTTTTGGGTACGCACGCCGCGCGCGCCGGCCCTCGACGATCGGCTGCTGGCGTACGACGCCGACGACGTGCTGGAGTACTTTCGCATCCAGGACGAGCTCGACGGCACCTACCTACCATAATGCCGCTAACGAGCAAGCAGCAAGGGGATGCGCTCATGACCTCCTCCTCAATGCTCGCCACACTGCAAGACATGTATGTCGCCGATAAGTTCAAGCTCTAGCTCGGGCTCGCCTGGTGCTAGTCGTGGTGCTCCAGACAAGCAAGGAGATGGTGGTCCACACAAGGACAAGGGTGCTTCTCTAGCATCATCCTCTGCTCCTGTGGTAGACGAGCGGTCAGCTCCCCACCACGCAGGGAGACAAGATGACCGGTGCTGATGCTGGATGCATGCCGAAGGTCGTTGCAGGAAGCCTGCCCCTGCTGCTCTTCCCTATTTGTCGATGGTGATGCCCGTGCCGACGTGTCGGTCGGAGGATCCCAACATGCCGGGTCGTCGTGGACGACGATTTCTCTGTGGTGCCTGGCCATCCAAGGTACCACAAAAAAAAAAAAAGCAAACTTAAGCAGATGAAATCAATCGCAGCATAGCATTACAGAATGAGTTGAGTGGATTCAGTTATCTGATCAAAGCAAGGTACGTATAGTGCAATGCAGATGAACCCAGCCCAGCTCAGGCTCGTTATTGGTGCCTTGGTGGCCGGGTTACACGTGCGCACTGCGCTGTCACGGGAGACCCTCCAAGCGGACGCGGGAGACTGACTGCACAGTGTCTTTTTTTTTGAACAAAGGCTACTTTACGAGTTAATTAAGCAGCCGGGCACTCGAGAGTGCTCCTTTTGAGTATCTTTGTTCGGCTTCCTTTTGAGTCGTGGAATCTTTCAACGTGCTCCCACCTAGCACGCACTCCGCTCCATGCCGTCGCCTCCTTTCAACGTGCAGCAAACTCTCCTCTGTCGCTCCATTTTTCTGCTCGCACGCAGTTGACGCGCATTGACTCCACTCCATCGCCAGACATTCGTTTCCCACGGTGCCGTCCGCTCCGCTCTCATCTGATCTGATCTGCTTAGCTCGTCGCCCGCAGCCACCTCTTCTCCACCGGATCAGATCTCGGGTGCTCGACGACGCCTGCGCCGGTGCCCTCTGCCTGCCCCTGCCACCGGCCTCTGGATTCTCGTTTACCTTGGGTGAGTACTCTTGTCACAGGCTCACAGCGACATCATCCTTTGTCAGCATTACTAGCGAGTAGCGACATTTGCTCATGATCTCCTTATCCTGCACCCAGCAACGACCTCAAAGATCTTCAGGGGCGCGGAGGTGAGGATCAATGGAGCTTGCCGTCAAAGCGGCGGGTTGGGTGGTGGCCAAAGCCCTTGGCCCCGTCTCGGACGGCTTGCTGGAGGCGTGGGCCGCTAGCAACGGGCTCGGCCCCAATGTCAGTGCCCTCAAGGTGGAGCTGCTGTACGCGCAGGCCATGCTCGACAACGCGCAGGAGAGGGAGATCCGCAGCCCTGCGCTCAAGGAGCTTCTGCTCATGCTGCGGCAGCTGGCGTACAGCGCCGACGGCGTTCTCGACGAGGTCGACTACTTCCGCATCCAGGACGAGCTCGACGGCACCTACCATGCCGCCGCCAAGCATGCTGGGGGTTGCATCAGTGACCTCGCCCTTAAAGCTGGACACACTGCCAGCGCTGTTGCTGCTAAGCTGAACCCATCGTCCTGCTCGAGTGACACGATCCGCGGTGAACATGACGACCAGGATAATGCTGCAAAACAAGGATGTCTGTCTGGTGCCTTCTCATGTGGCGTTCGGACAGTCAGCTCCTCACCACCGTCGCCCACCAACCAGGATGATGCCAGTGACGGTAAGCATACCTCCGTGCTGCTTTAGGCCTCGTTTAGTTCGCGAAATATTTCGGGTTTTGATTTTACCGATTTAGAAGTAGTAAATGTAAACAAAAAAGGTGAAAAGTTATATGGATAGGGTGGAAATCTCGAGACGAATCTAACGATGGTAATTAATCCATAATTAGCGGATGGTTACTGTAGCATTACTGTTGCAAATCCTGGATTAAGTAGGCTCATTAGATTCGTCTCGTGATTTACAGTTTATCCATATAACTTTTCACTTTTTTCGTCTACATTTAATACTTCATGCATCTAAGATTCTCCTTTGATGTAATGGGTGAAAAAAATTTGGGTGGGAACTAATCACGGGCTTATTTACATTCATCAGTTGATTATTAAGATCACTCTGACGTGTCTGAGGATTCCAACACCACAGGAAAAGGACGACGATTCTTCTGTGGCGCCTTGCCTTCCAAGGTACACGGATGCTGTGGCAACGGCAAACGTGACATGAGCTCCACACCACCATCACCAACCGGCCAGTATGACGAGAAGATTGGCTGTGGATGCATGCTAAAGGTCACATCTACTGCTTGCAACACTGCCAAATCTATTGGTAAATGCCTCCCATGTTGCTCTTCTCAATCTGTTGATGGAAATGCTCGCACCGGCATGTCAGAGAATCCAAACATGCTAGCAAACGGAAAGCGGTTTCTCTCTTGTGCATGGAGGTCCAAGGTACAACAGAGGAAAAATGCTCCATCACAAGCACCAAAATTGAAGTTTAGTAGGGTGGAGATCTCTGCAAAGATGAAGGACATCACAGAGCACCTGAAGCCTGTATGTGCTAAGGTCTCCAACATTCTTAACCTAGAATTCATGGGCACCAACCGTATCACTAAACAAGACATTGCTAATAAACGACCTATTACCACCGCAGACATTACAGAGAATAAGTTATATGGGAGGGACAGCCTAAAGAAGAGACTTGTTGATGGCATCACCCGTACCCATGGTGAATATTTTGCCAAGAAACTTGTTGTGCTTCCGATTGTTGGCCCAGGGGGTATTGGGAAGACAACTTTCGTACAACACGTTTATGATGAAGTGAAGAGCAATTTTGAGGTCCCAATTTGGGTATGTGTCTCACTCAATTTTAATGCAAGTAGGTTGGCTCAGGAAGCTCTGAAACAAATTCCTAAACTTGATGGAGAAAAGGAAATTTGTAGTGATGCAGAGCGAATCGAACAAAGATTGAAAACTAAACGGTTTTTGCTTGTACTAGATGATATGTGGGCATATCATGACCATGAATGGGGCAAACTATTAGCACCATTTATGAAAGGGGGAGAAAAAGGCAACCTGGTCATAGTGACAACTCGATTCACAAAGGTGGCAAAAATGGTTGTACAGATGGTTGATTGTCCAATAAATATGGAACGCTTACAGGGTGAAGATTTCATGCATTTATTTGAAGCTTGCGTCTTTGTTGGTCAGAAGCCATGGGAAGGTGACACTGAAAAATTTCTGCCATTGGGAAGGAAATAGTTAGAAAATTGAAAGGTTTTCCTCTTGAAGCAAAAACTGTAGGAAGATTACTAAGAAATCAGCTTACTTTGGAACATTGGAGAAAAGTTCTAGAAAGCAAAGAATGGGAACTCCAAACCAATGATGATGACATTATGCCAGCATTAAAGCTTAGTTATGATTATCTTCCTTTCCATTTGCAACAGTGCTTTTACTACTGTGCATTGTTCCCTGAAGATTATGAATTTGAAAGCAGAGAGTTAGTTCACTTCTGGATAGGACTAGATATTGTTCCACGTGATCTGAACAGAAGAATTGAAGATGTTGGAGAGGACTATTTACAAGATTTGATTAATCATGGTTTTTTCGAAAAGAATGAAAGAAATGATGGCTCCCATTATTATGTCATCCATGACCTCCTACATGATTTGGCAGTGAAAATTTCGTCATTTGAGTGCCTCAGTATACACAGTTCCAATGTGAAGTCCGTACAGGTTCCCCAAGATGTACGCCACCTGTCTATCATTGTAGACAACAAAGATGTCGAGGATGTAAAGGCCTTCAAGTACTACAAAAATGACTTGAGTGCACTTGATAAAAGATTGAAAGTTGAAAACTTGCGTACTTTGATGGTGTTTGGTGAACACCAAGGAAGCTTTGTCAAGACGTTTTGTGGTTTACTTCAGAAAGCTAGAGCCCTTCGTGCTATTTTATTATTATCTGGAACACGGTCATCATATTTTTCTGGAGCACCATATACTTTGGAGGATATATTGTGCAGCTTTTCAAAGCTTATTCATCTTCGCTACCTGAGGATCAAATCTGCAAACATGGAAAACGCAGGCTTGCTTAGTGCTCTGTCTAGACTTTATCATTTAGAGGTCATAGATCTACAAGAATGGAAAAATTGTTCTGGGTTCACAAGGCATATGAACAACCTTGCAAAGTTGCGTCACTTTCTAGTGCCAGAAGATGAGCTTCAACTTCACTCTAGCATAGTTGAGGCGGGAAAACTGAAATTATTACAAGAATTAAGGAGCTTTGAAGTTGGAAAAGAAAATGAGGGTTTTGAATTAAGTCAACTAGGGCAATTATCACAACTTGGAGGTTCACTTGGCATTCATAGTCTTCAAAGGATACGAGCAATGGAGGAAGCAACTGAGGCAAGACTGGTACAAATAAAACATTTGGGCAAGCTAACGTTGGAATGGGATGCCAATGGAACTAAAAAAGATAGAGCACACGAAGAAAATGCTCTGGAGATTCTTATGCCGCATAGCAATCTTCAGGACCTATGCATTAAAGGCCATGGAGGAACTAAATGCCCACAGTGGCTAAGTGAGAACCTCTCAGTTAAAAATTTGGAATCTCTTCATCTGGATGGTGTAGCTTGGAAAACATTTCCACCCATTGGAAAGTTGTGGCTAGTTAATGAGACTCTTGAAGAAATTCCAGGAAATATCCCTGATACAAAATTTCGAAATTTGAGAAGGTTGGAACTTATTAAGTTGCATGGGTTGAAAAAATGGGTTGGAGATAAGCCTTGCCAATTATTTGCTCACTTGAAAGTGCTTATCATTAAGGGTTGTTCTGAACTTACGGAGTTGTCATTTTCACATTCTACTTGCTGCCAACACGAGAAAGAGGCCAATATGAGTTGGTTTCCCAAACTACAAAAGCTCGAGATTAAAGGCTGTCCAAAACTATTGTCCTTTCCTCCTGTTCCTTGGACTAGTGCTGTGTGCTCTGCTAGCATCGAAGGAGTTGGTTCCGGCTTTAACAAACTTGTTTGTGGAAAAAATTACCGTTCTGAATATCGCTTGGTGATTGAAGGAAAGGACGATCCTGATAGCACCGTTTGGAATCTGTTGGCCTTTGATAATCTAACAGAGCTGAAAAAGTTGAAGATGGTTAGTTGTCCTCCTCTCCCACTGCAGCATCACTTTGAAATGCTGTCATCCCTAAGGACCCTCAAACTATATAATTCAAGCAGTATTGTAATCCCATTTGTTGAAGGTGAGGGCCGTGCCGAATATCAATTTCCAATTGAATGCGTGACCATCTACGAAGTGGGGTGCCAGTGCGAAGGAATTGACTCGCCTACTCACTTATTTCCCTAAGCTCTCAGAACTGATTTTGTGGTCCAGCGAGAAGATCACAGCACTGGGAGTAGTGGATAAACAGGCCACGGCAACACCCGCGCCGTCACCTTCAGCTAACAAATTGGACGTCGCACAAATCGAGCCGCACCAGCAGCAGGATGGCACAAGAGGAGAGAGGGAAATCTCAACAGAAGGGATGCTCCTCTTGCCTTCCCAACTACAAGAGTTGGAGATCGAGCGGTGCCTAGAGCTGAGCCTCCTCCGCTCCAATTCAGTCGACTACAGAGAAGCAGGACGAACTGGGGAACGACAAGGGCTACAAGGCCTCACCTCCCTCCGATCGTTGGAGATAGTTGATTGCCCCAGGTTCTTCTCCTCCTATTCGTCGTCCTCCTCCTCTCCTTGTTTCCCCTTCCCATCCTCCTTGGAACACCTCTCCCTTGTACGCGCGGTGGGCACGGCAACGCTGCTGCCTCTCTCAAACCTCACCTCTCTCTCAGATCTATTCATACGGGAATGTGGGGATCTAGGAGGCGAGGGACTGCGGCCTCTCCTCGCCCAAGGCCGTCTCGCCAAATTAACCGTCCGCATAACCCCCAATTTCTTCGCTGGTTTCGAGCCCTCACCGCCGCACGAACAAGAGTTTCCGCCCTCTTCCTCCAAACTGCAGGAGCTTTGGACGGATGACGTCGCGAGCGTCCTTGCCGGGCCCATCTGTACCTTCCTTTCTTCCTCGCTCACCGAATTGTGCTTTTGGGGGGACGAAGAGGTGGAGCGCTTCACGAAGGGGCAAGAGGAGGCCCTTCAGCTCCTCACCTCCCTCGAGAGGATCAGATTTTGGTCTTGCGACAAGCTACAGTGCCTCCCTGCGGGGCTGCACGGACTTCCCAACCTCAAGGTATTAGACATCAGCGATTGTGCAGCCATCCGGTCGCTGCCCAAGGACGGCCTCCCAAGTTCACTGCAACAGTTACAGATCGGCTCATGTCCAGCTTTCCGGTCGGTGCCCAAGGAGTGCCTCCCAAATTCACTGCAAAAACTACTGATCAGATGGTGTCCAGCCATCCAGACGCTGCCAAAGTTGGACGACCTTCCAAGATCACTGCGAGAATTGGATGTCCGTGATAGCGAAAACGAGGAGCTAAGAAAGCAGTGCCGCAAGTTGGTAGGAACCATTCCAATAGTCAGTGCCTGAATAGCCCAATGTAACAAAGAGGTGAAACTTCCTACCCACCAATTCCCCCTTGCTTTCCCTAACACGAGAAACATCAGTCATTCTCCTTTTGTTTATTTGATTACAGTTATGGTTTCCTTCTGAATAACCCACCTGTTTTGATCTGCTATGCAGGGCCATTGTTCGAATTGGTACATTCTTTTAACCTCCGGATTCTCACTGCATCTATGCACGATCCTCAGTTGTCAAGCACGAACATCTCAGGATGTGCCTAACACCCTGTACATAAAACTGGTTAGTATCCTATATGCAAATTCACCCTATATTCCCACACAATATTTACAAGTTTGTTCCATTTTTTTTTAATCCATAGCCTGTTGTTTTTATATACCTTTTGGATGCCCTTTTGCTTATAATTATCAAGTAGTTAAAACTTTTTATATTAGAGTTGGGGAAAAACTATTTACTAGAGAATTTTCTCATTTACAGAACACGTGTGAGTTTAGCAGTTTTAGAATTCCTTACAGCTTTGCTGTTCCAACTAGGTTAAAGAGGTTTTAGTTCACTGCTACAAAAATAAGCTGCATCCATGGTATATGCAGGAATGGTTGGTGCAGTGGTAGAGCTTCATCGCCTGTGACCAGAAAGTCTAGGGTTCAAGCCCCAGCCCCTGCACATTTATATGCAGGAATGGTTGTGCGCTAAAAAACCTGTCCCCAGACCCCGCATAGTGCGGGAGCTTACGGCACTGGGTACGCCCTTTTATATATATTTCAACCTTATACTTTTAACTCTAGGACCGGAAAGTCCAGGGTTCAAGCCCCAGCCTCTGCACATTTATGTGCAGGAATGGTTGTGCACTAAACAACATGTCCCCAGACCCCGCATAATGCGGGAGCCTACGGCACTGGGTACGCCCTTTTTATATATATTTGAACCTTATACTTTTAACTCTGAGAATACTTATCAGTTCTGAACTCTGATGTCCTAATTCTGTTGCTCCAGGCTAGTCTGATTTATTGTACCAACGTGTAATTTACCATCTACTTTGTTGTATCCTAAGTTAGCATAACTATTGGAGTTTTACGAACCTTATGTCAGCTTATATTCTCAGTATGTGCGGCACTCCTATTATGATTACATAGAGACAGCCAGACAGGAGCTAACCTCAAATACTTCCATACTGCCACTTCTTGTAGATCATCTAATAGAACAACTCTGAGATCAGATTTGTATTAGTGCAAGATAATTGCTTTTTGCCTTTTTGCTAATCACGTGAACATCAAATCATTTTTACACACACCATGTTCCATAAGTGCTCCTTGATACGAAAACTTCTTATTTTAATCTGCAGTGACAAGGGAATGTCAACTCTTTGAGCTGTACATCCTTCTAATATTGCTGAATCTTTCGAAAAATACATTGTTGCACACTAAAGAGTTGATTGTCTCTTCCTGCTGTGTGAAAGGTAGTTATACTATATCTTCTAGTTTTCTCATATTCCCTGTCGAGAAACAGAATAATGGTGTTGGAATTATTTGTGCTATTTTGGACAGCCATAACTAAGATTGTTGAGCGCCCATGTTTGAGGTTTTAAAAAGGATGCAGTATAAGAATATATTTATGAAAGTATAAGTTTAAGAGCATTGGCTGAAATATGCTGAACTAAGTTCTTTTTAAAGAGAAAGGAAAAATCATTCCTTCCTTTTTAACGAAATCACTGTTCATATAAATCTATAGCAACAATAACAAAGATGCATATGCACTATTTCTTGGTAGCAGATTGCTAACTAGGAGTGTGTTGTTTAGTTCTGATCAGCCAACTACAGATCAGAAAGTCACATCTGCCCGCCAAAGATTTATATGGCGCTGAACTGCATGTGTGCAAATATGGTTAGGTTGTATTAGAACTGTAAGTGCTTGATTGGCCCAAAAACTATTATTTACATCAGTTTTGTAGAGCATCTCATTGAACCCCCAATGTAGCCTTGGGACATGTAGGGAAAAGTTATGGAAATTAAGGCAATATTCTGCTACTGCAGTGCCCAAAATGAGTATTGTTAATTAAGTACATGCACCTTAATCCGTTCAAGTGCTGAAGTATGAAATCTTGAACTTGAACATGTTGCATATTATTTCCTAAACATGCTATCAACAGACCCTGATGCTTTGGACTCTCGCCAACAGGCTTGTCCACACATGATCTGTACTAAAACCACCTGAAAGTTCAGCTCGTGGGACTGGTGTGTGTCTTCTAGAAGTTCAGTTTGCCGGACCTTCCTACGAAAAATGGATCTGGTAACTCCCTTGACAAAATAGTAACTTTTAAAATTATTTCTTCCTTTTGATAGATTATACTGTGAAATGTTTACTTTGACGAAGTGGTAAACACTTACATCTTTTTTCCCCACTAGATATAACGAGGAAGGTACTGGCAGAAATGTGCAGTATTTGATATTCTCAGATCATGTCAAAGCAATTCAAGTTATTAAGACACATTCGAATGATAAATGTTTTTATATATGTCAGGTCTTGGAAGCAAGTGTGGTTCAATGCGCAACAGATACTTGGCCTGCAATTGGCACTGCTGGCCTTGGAAGTGCAGACAGTAGAATGGCGGATGGAGCTACACTCTCGATGCGCCAAGGAGCACAGGAAGGGGCTGGACTCCTTGTTCATGCTGATTACATGGAAAGTTTGGAAGGAGTGCAACTACCCGTGTGTTAAACCGGGTGAAATGGCAAACACTGTATCTGATCGTGTGCTAGCCGAGGCATCACTCTGGCACTATGCTGGGGCCAAATTGCTTTGTGCTGCTGCTGCTGCTGCTAAAACTTCCCAAATAGTCTCAGCTGCTCTGTGGCGCTGTCTCTCGGTCCCTCGAAACTTCTTTTCCTGATATATCAAACACTGTATTATGGTGCTCACTGCGCGAGTGCAAGCTATCTTGTGATTAACACTTGAATGATCATTAGTACACACTCATTTAGGAAATACATTTACAGTTAGCAAAGTGTAGTAAAGGCCCATAAGCTGATGAGCCCATGGCCTACTCAAGCACAAGACATTATTGCTGGCCCATCGTAGTACGGCGGCGGCCGCACAAAGCACGTTTCGCTCCGCCTGAATCTGTCCTCAGACGCGCTCTCCGGTTGCCGCGCCCGCACTCCCCGCTCGCCGGCGCCGCCCAAAATCCCTCGTACGTTACTGATCCTTCGCTCCCTCTCCGACTCTTCCATCAGTTTCCCAAATCTGCTCTATTCAGCTGGTGGATCCAATGCCTCTTCATCGTGGCGATCCAGCTCCAGTTGTCGACCATCCGAGACGGACCTTGCTTGTACCGCAGCAGCGTCGACGCCCGGAGCCTGTTCGACGGAATGCCTGCGGGCGAGGGCAAGGGTGGGGGCGCCTACACGCCTACTGGCGGCGACAGCACCGGCGTCGACGCCCTCCTCCCGGTCCCGGATGAAGTTCTGCAGCACATCCTCGGCCGTGCGCGTGCGCATCGTCGCTGACTTTGTGGATCGTCTTCTGCAACACCGTCGACTCTCCGTACGTTCGAGCTCAGGTTCACTTCTTTCGCCTCGTAACGGTATCCTAATCCTATTGTCACGCCCGTTTTCAGAAGAAAACGAACCATCTCATATGCAAGTCTTTGACCAAGGCAACTCACGTATAATCGACAAAAATAAATATCACAGCGTGCAAGAATAAATAGAGAGTAGTAAATAGCATTATTACAAGCCAAGGTTTGTTTCCATAGAATAAATAGAGTCTTTATTTAACGCTGCAAACGAAACTTCTCTAAGACCTTGAGGTTGCCTGGCAGAGACGCAGCCTAGAACTCCTAGAAATCGCCGGTGAACTCCTCAAAGCTCTCCACGTCTGAACAAATCCGGATCGGTCGTTGCAAAAATAAATGAACAAGCGTGAGCACATGCCGTACTCAACAAGCTAAAGATAACGAGATGATATGCAAGGCTTAAACAAGGATAGGCTGAAGGATTAAGCATTTAGCATTTTAATTGATCAAATTTTAATTAAGCAAACTTAAGTATAAGTTTATACCACCCACAATTAATGAATAAAATAACATAAAGATGAGAGCCTCAACATAAAGTAAATGATTTGAATAAAATTCCGATAAATTAAATATGTGAGTGTCTAGGCCGCTCGTAACCGTGAGCACGGCTATCATGATAGTTTTTTATTAACCTTGCAAAGTTTGTACAGCTTTACCCAGCAGAAGTGTCACCCTTTTTGCCGAGGTTTGTAAGGCCCCATTAGACACTTCCTTTGGTGAATGGCCAGGGATCCACTACGAAGCCTTTACAAAGATACGTTAGTAATGATAGCTCGCTAAGGATTCATGATCAGCGTGATGTATAAACCTCTCCAATGGGCACACCTTAGTAAAGGCTTCCTCTCAAATAGGGGCCGGGTTATACACCAACTACAGTCTCCCCCTCTTGCCTCTTGCGAGTAAAGCTACCAAGACTAAAATATCTAATTAATTGGCTAAGGCCAGAGCCCATTAGCACTGCGGTTGTACGGTATGTCCCGGGTGGTTCTCCATGTTTCCAATTAAATAGATGATCTTGTTACCGAGGCATAACGTGATAAAATCAAGATTAACATAGGTTCAATTAAACAGTAGAGCACTAGCAAAAAGCTACAACAAATTTATTAACCCATGGTAAAGGCATGTCCTTAATAGGAAAACCCATCAAAATTAAATATAACATGCAACTATGGTTGGTTGAACATAAAAGTAAGTTCTTAATTTAAATAGGACAAAGCATGACCAAGGCGACTTGCCTTCAGCGAACCCTTGCTGCTGCCCGAACTCCTCGAACTCCTCTCCCGGTAAGTCCTCAAAGCGCGGATCGTCTACCGGTACACACATGCACAAGCAAAAGAAATAATAAGAAAACAGTACAACAATCATAAGAAACCAACACATGGTCCACACATATAGATTGTACATAAAACGACGATTCCAACGATATCTTGAACGCGCAAAACGGAGTTAAGATGCAAAAGTTATGATAAAAACAAGATTAGGGGCTTGCTGGTAAAGATCAGGAACTTCTAGGGGCCTAAACGTAAATAAAAGGACTAAACCGTAAAGATTTTAGAACTGCGCGAAGTAAAGATGTAAATAAGAAGAAAGCCAGGGGCTTTTCTGCAAAACGGCAGACGGCGACGGCAACTTGACGGCGGCTGACGCCATGATGACGTCAGCGCTAACGCCGGGGCTGACGTCGGCGCGGCGGCGCCGTGGACCGTGGTCGTGGACCCGGTCCACTGGTCCACGGTGGACCGAGGCGAAGGGGTGCGCCGGGATCTAATCTCGACCGTCCGTCTCCGATCGACGGCTGGCGGCTGCTCCGGCGAGGGCGCGGCGACGGCGGCGGCGGCGCCATGGCCGGCGAGCGGCGGCGCACGCGGGAAAGCGCTAGAGGGCACGGAAGAGCGCGCGGAGTGTGACACCCTCAAAATTAATAAGGATTATTAATTTAATTAATAGATAAATTATTAGATTTATAAGGACTATTATAGGCTAGAATGAGAAATATTAGGAATTATAGAATATAAAATAATAATAGAAAAATAAAATCAAGTTCTACAACTTGGGTGCTTCATAAGGATTGAAATAGTATCGGAAGCCCTAGACTCAAATTAAAAAGAACCTAGTTCAAATTTGAATTCAAAAACCCTTTCAAAACCCTTTAGAATAATAAGAAAAGAAATTCCAAGCTTAGTGGGCCGGCCAGCCGCGGCCCAGACCTTCCAAAGTCCGCCTTAGGCCCTCCAACTTCTTCCCCGGCTCACCCCCGCGCGGCCCAGCCCAGCGCGCCACTTCCCCTTTAAGCCTTCCCCGCGAAGTCCGCAAAACCCCCTCCAACTTCTTTCCGCGGTGCATTCCCGCGCGGTCCGGCCCGGCCCACACCGCCGTCGTCTTCCTCCCTCCTCCTCTGGTTCTTCCCCCCTCCCTCATTTCTCCGGCGCCGGCGCCGCCGTCACCCATCCCGCCACCGCGACGCCCTCAGCCCACGTGGCGCCCCAAGATCAACTCCACGCCACCCCTGCCGCTCCCTGCTTGCGTCAGGGAGGCCATCCCGGCACGGGAGCCCCCTCCTCCTCCATCCCGCCGCGCCCCTGCCACCGCCGTCACCGCGCGATCCCCCTCCTCCGGCCAAGATAGGCCAGACAAAGGCGCGCGGGACGCGTGTCGAGACCACGCGAGGCCACCGCACAGGAAGTGCGGCGCCGACACCCCCCTCCCCGGCCATCCGCACGAACACCCGCGGCGGCACGCGTCGCACGCCGGCGAGCTTGCCGCGCCGCGTGTCGTCGCCCCGCTGCCCCGGTGAGCCCCCAGGGAGCACCGCTAGGCTATAAATAGCCTTGCGCGCGCCCCGGATGGAGCTCACCCTCACCACAACACCCCTCACAAGCTCCACGGCCACGCCACCACCGCGAGCGCAAGAGCGCCGCCACACCGCTCCGGCAATCCCGCCGCCGCCAAGCCCTGGATCCCCCTCCGGCCGCCGCGACGCTGTCTAGAGCACTCTGTGGAGCCTAAGGAGCATAGCAACAGTGCTCTGGAGGACGCATGCGCCTTGAGCAAGCGCCGCCGAGCACCGCCGCCGTGAACCGCAAGCACCGCCGCACGCCGACGCCGCTACCCCGGCCATCTCTCGCCCCAGCCGCACCGTGGTAAGCGCCCTGCCCCTGCCACCGCTTTCCCCGCCCTCTTTCTCCCCTCTCCAATGCCTGACCAGGCCACGGCCGGTTGCCGTGCGCGCCGCCGCGCCCCGGCGAGCCGCCGGCCGGCCCTGGCACCCTTTCCCCACACCTGCGCACACCGACGCGCTCCACGCCACCCACTGGTTGCGCACAACCTTTAGCCAAAGCCCCAGGACCCCCTGCCGTGATTCCCCCTTTCCGCCGGCCGCCGCTCGAGCTCCGGCGAGCCCGCACCGCCGCACCAGCTCCCTAACCTCGACGAGAACATCCTCGCCGGGTCCGCCGTGTTCCCCTGAAGCCGTAGGCACCTTCACCGTCGTGAGAGCCGCTCTGTCGCCGCCGGCGGCGAGCTCTCCGGCGAACTCCCCTGCGGCCCCTCCGCGCCGCCGTGAAGCACGGCAGCTGCGCTGGCGCTCGCGTGGCAGCCACGCCAGCGCAGGGCCCGCCTGCCAGCCACCCGCATCGCCCGCGTCAGCCGCCACCTCCCCTTCCCCGCCTTGCGTGCACCTGGACCAGTGGACCGCAGGCTCATAGGCCGCGTGGTCCACACGCCCACGGGCGCCGGTCCACAGCACAGTGGTCTGCGGGCTGGCGCCAGTGCTGGCGTCAGCTGGCCCCACTCGTCAGCCGCACAGCCCTAGGAAAAATGCTAGGTACACCCGGCTTAGTGCACCCAAAGAGCTATTTCTCCACTTTAGAAATTCCAAAAATTCCCAGAAAATACCTAAAAATACTAGGGAAAATAATAAGCCATTTAGTACCATCCAAATTATTTGTACCCATTTCTAGGACCTAGAACTAAAAGGATTCTTTTTCAGCCTATAGAAAGCCTCCATTAGCGTACCCCGGTTTATACGTAATTCAAAATAGAGCCCCATAAATAGCCAATAAATTCCTAAAATTTATAGAATATATTCTAAGGTTTTTCATAAGGTTAGATTTCCTAGAAGCCTTCCCTAAACTTAAAATATTTATTGCCTTCCACCGACATTTCCAAACCCCGCCAAACCCCGCGTAGACCCTGAGACACCCCGCGAAACCCGGCAATCCACTGCTCGACTTAGAAACCACCCCTAAGGCCATTTTCTCTCTAGCTTCTCCCTTACAAGTGATCATTCGCTGTGATGATTGATTAGTCATATCTTTGTATTTGTATAGATGCTCCGCCAGGGAATCTCGGGACTGTAGCTCCGGCAGAGACTACCACCGTATCAGGCAAGTCTTAGCAATTTCCTTGCTCATGATAATCAATTGCATTAACATGCTCTTCTCTTAGCTAAATGTCTGTAGTTGCATGGAGAGTTAGCCACTCAGATACCCCCAGCTACTAAGACACTACCCAGAGCCAGAAACCCTGGTTGCGAGAGGCACCCAGGGGGAAGAAGATGCGAGGTAGGGTGGATAGTCTCGGAGGAGCTCCTGTCCAGAGGCCTACCTTGGTCGATTAAGGACCGGTTCTTGGGAAAGTCTTTCCAACGCCATGTACGGCTATACGGGCCAAAAAGGACATAGCCTTCGGGAATGCCCTATAATGTGAGGCCTCGACTCACACTCCACCAGCTACCTCTGGCCAAGCTACCCCAGGGGCCACGGTGGGCAACGGAAATGCTGGAGACAGCCCCAGACAGAGGGCTGGGACTGGTCGGCACGGGTCGCATGTGACAGGACTGGTAGGGTCCACGGGCGATGCATGCCCTAACTTATATGATGCATCCATACCCGGGTTGATGTCCCTGAGTGGACGTTTATGCGATCCCTGTTTAGACCCCAGTAGCATCCGTGGGTAGACCCAGATGGAAGCTGTCCAGAGATGGACGCCAGTGGATACGAGTCCCGTAGGGGGACCCTACCGTTGGCCACGGGAAGGTCGCCTGACCGTATAGTTTCAAGAGTACAAACCTCTGCAGAGTTATCTAATCTATCGATAGCCGTGGCTCTCGGATATGAGCCCGTCTGGTTAAAGCTCCCACAGATTAGCCAAGAATAGCCCATAGGAGTGATAATAACGAGATGAAGGTGATTGCGGGATCGACAGAAGGATCCGGGCCAGAATCACCAGGGGGACTGGTAGGGAGGTTCTTGCCCCTCCAGGACCCAACACCGATTTATTAATCACCAGTCAACTAATAATGCATGTTTATACCTTCAATTGTTCTGTACTTGCTGAGTGCGGTGGTACTCAGACTTGCTTAATCTTGCAGCTCCATCGGAAGGTCTTCCCTCCCTTCACCGGCTCTGCAAATCGTCTTGATCAGGTCCTAGTTCCGATCTTTACTTTTCAATTCTGATTAGCCGCTGCCAACTCTTATGCAATTAATGTTTTCCTTTACCAGGGAATGACATTATTTCATGCTAGGTGGGCCCGCCGGGTGGCGGGGCCCACAGGGTTGGTATCAGAGCCGCGTTAAGTCGTAAAATACATCTTTAATTCCTACTTTAAACACCCTGAGGGCTAGAATACGCGAACAAGTAGAATTAATCTGTTTCTCACCCGAATATGGCTCTCTTCTATCTTATTCTGCAAAGGAAGGGGATTCTCTAACCTTCCTTTCTATACTACAGGTAAATGGCAGAAGATCAGCGCTGGGATAGTTGGGACAATTGGGTCGATGAAGAAGGATGGACGCACGGGCACTACATCACGAAGCATGGATTTCCTCGAATTCTGTGGGATACTCTCCAAAGATTGGGATACGGCCAATACCCAGAGTATTCGGGGAAAGAGACAAAAAGAAGTGGAGTAAGGAGTTGCGAGATGTACCTTCGAATGCCCGGCATCCAAGCACATCCGGAGTGGGTACCATGGGTAGAGCATGCCGAGGGAACCGAATTTTCGGATACGCTCCAGATTATAGCCTTCCAAACCCTTACCAAAATCCTCTCCCGACATGTGACCGAAACCGAACATACCCCAGCCAAATACCTTCCCATACTAGACCTCACAGATCATCGTTGGCTACAACGAATTGAACACCTACAGCTGGTCCAACCCACAGAACTCCACCACGTTCTAGCCACCACAACCCAATACGCAGTCTCCCTGTATAACCTTCATACCCAGAAAGAAATGGATGCACAAACTTATCGCCAAGAGGCGGAAGAAGCACGTCACCGAGAAAGAAGTGCCCGATTTCGATTAATGAAGACCAAAGATCAAGCCGCTTTATCGGAATATCAGACTGAAACTGCTATGAGGAATATGACCTCTACCATAGACGAGCTCCAACTAACCGTCGAAAACCTTACCCAGACCTTAGCTCAACGACAGGAGGAAATTGAGGCGCTTACTGAGGCATTAAATCAGGCTCAGCACGACGCTCAAAACCAGCAAAACCTGATCGAGGAAGAAGAAGAAGTAGAAATAATTGATGAAGAGGAGTCTTCGGAGGAAGAACCCACGGAAGAGGAAGTGTCAGGACTAGACTCTACCTCCACCATCCCCTCCGCTCATTCCCCACTACGTTTCGAATCAGCGGGAGAAATTCTGATAATCGATCCCCTGACCCCGACACCCCCGACCAAGCAGTTACCTCAAAACCCCACCCAAATCTAGGCAAAACCTACCTAGTAGTGGGACCGCGGGATAAGATGCTGGAAGTTCTCCACCGACATGGACTAACAGAAGAAGATGTGGGGCCCTCTCGCCTGGGATCGCCTTCCCCATAGTTTGAGGATAATGCTCAGTATAAGCGAAGGGATTACGAGAATAGTAAAAGGAAAAGGAAACGAGTGGGAATATGTACTTATGTACAGGAAATAAGAGTTGTAAAATAGTTTGTGTAATAGGGGATGTTCCAATCATACAGTATGCTTAAATAAAGGAATGTTTGTGCAGGAAAGATGGACCGTTGGAACGAGGTTCGGTTCTGCGGTGACCACCACCAGGGATTCCCAGCCTTGCTGCGCCAATGTCTTCAGGATCTTCGATTCGATTCACAACATACCCAGTTCTATGGAAGTATGTATGGGTTAAATCATGAGCAAGGAACTGCTATGATTACCCTTACTGTGCCGGCTGCACCAGAGAATCCGGATCGTCACCCTACCAATGTAATGGTAGTAGAGAACTCACTTGATCTAGCTGTGCAGTCAGCCGCTCAGAAAATGTTGTGTCAACTGCACACCGAAAACCCTGACCGCTTCGCAGATTCTCCGTACCGATTACTGCCCAGAATGCTACATGGGCAAGGACCGGAGAACATAACACGGATAGCCGAAGAAATGGAAGAAGCACCCGGCAACGAAGATGACTCGTGTTGTAAAGTCACAGGGCAATATGTCCTAGCTCAACACAAGTACATCCTGGCTCTAGAAGGACAGCGAAGAGGCTATAATCTACAGCTTGAGACTAGTGCCAGAGTTCTAAAAGAACTAAGGGAAGACATTGGAAAAGGAGAATTTAGGCAGATGGTATTGAAAGGACAGACCGAGACTTATGAAAGAATGCTAGAACATCAAGGAGAACGATGCCGACGTTACCAGCAAGAGCGAGACAGCCTAAAAGAAAGATTACAAGTTTTGCAGACAGAATACAAGCAGTTACAAAACTCCTTCCATGAGCAAATTGGTGCTCTGCAAAGCCAAGTAGAATCCCTAACCAAGACCGACACTGGAAATCAAGCCAAAAGAAACAAGGAGTTGAGATATCGCCTAGGTCGCCAGCGTAGCCATCTGGCGGACAATCAAATCCATCTTACTACCCTGACCCAAAAGGTGATATATCTGCAAGACAAAGTAAGAAGAATGAAGATGGGATGGCAACAATCAGATACTGGAAGACTTCAAGAAATAGAGCAAATGCTCTACCAAGTACCTATGAAATTCAGGAAGGAGATCAAGCCGACCACTTACACCATCCCTATCACTACCCTGGATTTAGGAGCATGCGATGATGAAATTCACCCTGCACCTCCTCTGACAACGGAGGCACAAATGGCAGTTACTATCGCTCTTCGGATGATTCCAGGATCTAAGACTACATCCGAGAAAGATCGAATCATCCAAGAGATTTACCGTGACCCAGCTGAGGAAGAGTACCTAGGAGAAAGAGCTGAGACTCCCGAAGAAGAGGACCCGCTGCCAGATGAAGACATCTTCTACTCCATCTAGGGTAATAAACAGGATAATATGTAAAAATGTAAATAGGAAATGCGAACTCTAAGACGCTAGAATAATGAATAGGCCTGGGTGTATCCCGGATGTATATACGGTTAGCCAGAAATCTGTGTGGAAGGAAATTGTTCAAAGTGTAAAAATTTCCTTCAATAAAAAAATTGTTTGATGTTTGAACTAAGGACCAACCCCATGCGAACAAATCCACCCCTCGAAACACCTTGAAACTTTAATTCTCCTACTCATACCTACCTTATGAAAATATACCCTAACCCAGTTATCCTAAGTGGGGTAGACATAACCCCAAAACCCATCAAAGGAAAACCTTGACCACCCTTACACCCCCCCCCCTCCACCAAAATATTTCCTGACCCACATCAAGCCCCATTCACTCCACCCCAATCTAGAAAAAGAATAACCATTGAATACCTACAAGGAACACTTCTCAGAGCTTCCAAAAGAATCACCATACCAAAATAAAAAATGAGAAGTGATCCTCCTGAAAGTTCCTCGCCCAGAAAACCCAACCTCTAACCAATAACCATCCTCCAATCTCGAGGACGAGATTTCTTTAAGTGGGGTAGATCTGTGACACCCTCAAAATTAATAAGGATTATTAATTTAATTAATAGATAAATTATTAGATTTATAAGGACTATTATAGGCTAGAATGAGAAATATTAGGAATTATAGAATATAAAATAATAATAGAAAAATAAAATCAAGTTCTACAACTTGGGTGCTTCATAAGGATTGAAATAGTATCGGAAGCCCTAGACTCAAATTAAAAAGAACCTAGTTCAAATTTGAATTCAAAAACCCTTTCAAAACCCTTTAGAATAATAAGAAAAGAAATTCCAAGCTTAGTGGGCCGGCCAGCCGCGGCCCAGACCTTCCAAAGTCCGCCTTAGGCCCTCCAACTTCTTCCCCGGCTCACCCCCGCGCGGCCCAGCCCAGCGCGCCACTTCCCCTTTAAGCCTTCCCCGCGAAGTCCGCAAAACCCCCTCCAACTTCTTTCCGCGGTGCATTCCCGCGCGGTCCGGCCCGGCCCACACCGCCGTCGTCTTCCTCCCTCCTCCTCTGGTTCTTCCCCCCTCCCTCATTTCTCCGGCGCCGGCGCCGCCGTCACCCATCCCGCCACCGCGACGCCCTCAGCCCACGTGGCGCCCCAAGATCAACTCCACGCCACCCCTGCCGCTCCCTGCTTGCGTCAGGGAGGCCATCCTGGCACGGGAGCCCCCTCCTCCTCCATCCCGCCGCGCCCCTGCCACCGCCGTCACCGCGCGATCCCCCTCCTCCGGCCAAGATAGGCCAGACAAAGGCGCGCGGGACGCGTGTCGAGACCACGCGAGGCCATCGCACAGGAAGTGCGGCGCCGACACCCCCCTCCCCGGCCATCCGCACGAACACCCGCGGCGGCACGCGTCGCACGCCGGCGAGCTTGCCGCGCCGCGTGTCGTCGCCCCGCTGCCCCGGTGAGCCCCCAGGGAGCACCGCTAGGCTATAAATAGCCTTGCGCGCGCCCCGGATGGAGCTCACCCTCACCACAACACCCCTCACAAGCTCCACGGCCACGCCACCACCGCGAGCGCAAGAGCGCCGCCACACCGCTCCGGCAATCCCGCCGCCGCCAAGCCCTGGATCCCCCTCCGGCCGCCGCGACGCTGTCTAGAGCACTCTGTGGAGCCTAAGGAGCATAGCAACGTGCTCTGGAGGACGCATGCGCCTTGAGCAAGCGCCGCCGAGCACCGCCGCCGTGAACCGCAAGCACCGCCGCACGCCGACGCCGCTACCCCGGCCATCTCTCGCCCCAGCCGCACCGTGGTAAGCGTCCTGCCCTGCCACCGCTTTCCCCGCCCTCTTTCTCCCCTCTCCAATGCCTGACCAGGCCACGGCCGGTTGCCGTGCGCGCCGCCGCGTCCCGGCGAGCCGCCGGCCGGCCCTGGCACCCTTTCCCCACACCTGCGCACACCGACGCGCTCCACGCCACCCACTGGTTGCGCACAACCTTTAGCCAAAGCCCCAGGACCCCCTGCCGTGATTCCCCCTTTCCGCCGGCCGCCGCTCGAGCTCCGGCGAGCCCGCACCAGCTCCCTAACCTCGACGAGAACATCCTCGCCGGGTCCGCCGTGTTCCCCTGAAGCCGTAGGCACCTTCACCGTCGTGAGAGCCGCTCTGTCGCCGCCGGCGGCGAGCTCTCCGGCGAACTCCCCTGCGGCCCCTCCGCGCCGCCGTGAAGCACGGCAGCTGCGCTGGCGCTCGCGTGGCAGCCACGCCAGCGCAGGGCCCGCCTGCCAGCCACCCGCATCGCCCGCGTCAGCCGCCACCTCCCCTTCCCCGCCTTGCGTGCACCTGGACCAGTGGACCGCAGGCTCATAGGCCGCGTGGTCCACACGCCCACGGGCGCCGGTCCACAGCACAGTGGTCTGCGGGCTGGCGCCAGTGCTGGCATCAGCTGGCCCCACTCGTCACCGCATAGCCCTAGGAAAAATGCTAGGTACACCCGGCTTAGTGCACCCAAAGAGCTATTTCTCCACTTTAGAAATTCACAAAAATTCCCAGAAAATACCTAAAAATACTAGGGAAAATAATAAGCCATTTAGTACCATCCAAATTATTTGTACCCATTTCTAGGACCTAGAACTAAAAGGATTCTTTTTCAGCCTATAGAAAGCCTCCATTAGCGTACCCCGGTTTATACGTAATTCAAAATAGAGCCCCATAAATAGCCAATAAATTCCTAAAATTTATAGAATATATTCTAAGGTTTTTCATAAGGTTAGATTTCCTAGAAGCCTTCCCTAAACTTAAAAATGATTTATTGCCTTCCACCGACATTTCCAAACCCCGCCAAACCCCGCATAGACCCGGAGACACCCCGCGAAACCCCGGCAATCCACTGCTCGACTTAGAAACCACCCCTAAGGCCATTTTCTCTCTAGCTTCTCCCTTTACAAGTGATCCATTCGCTGTGATGATTGATTAGTCATATCTTTGTATTTGTATAGATGCTCCGCCGGGGAATCTCGGGACTGTAGCTCCGGCAGAGACTACCACCGTATCAGGCAAGTCTTAGCAATTTCCTTGCTCATGATAATCAATTGCATTAACATGCTCTTCTCTTAGCTAAATGTCTGTAGTTGCATGGAGAGTTAGCCACTCAGATACCCCCCAGCTACTAAGACACTACCCAGAGCCAGAAACCCTGGTTGCGAGAGGCACCCAGGGGGAAGAAGATGCGAGGTAGGGTGGATAGTCTCGGAGGAGCTCCTGTCCAGAGGCCTACCTTGGTCGATTAAGGACCGGTTCTTGGGAAAGTCTTTCCAACGCCATGTACGGCTATACGGGCCAAAAAGGACATAGCCTTCGGGAATGCCCTATAATGTGAGGCCTCGACTCACACTCCACCAGCTACCTCTGGCCAAGCTACCCCAGGGGCCACGGTGGGCAACGGAAATACTGGAGACAGCCCCAGACAGAGGGCTGGGACTGGTCGGCACGGGTCGCATGTGACAGGGCTGGTAGGGCCCACGGGCGATGCATGCCCTAACTTATATGATGCATCCATACCCGGGTTGATGTCCCTGAGTGGACGTTTATGCGATCCCTGTTTAGACCCCAGTAGCATCCGTGGGTAGACCCAGATGGAAGCTGTCCAGAGATGGACGCCAGTGGATACGAGTCCCGTAGGGGGACCCTACCGTTGGCCACGGGAAGGTCGCCTGACCGTATAGTTTCAAGAGTACAAACCTCTGCAGAGTTATCTAATCTATCGATAGCCGTGGCTCTCGGATATGAGCCCGTCTGGTTAAAGCTCCCACAGATTAGCCAAGAATAGCCCATAGGAGTGATAATAACGAGATGAAGGTGATTGCGGGATCGACAGAAGGATCCGGGCCAGAATCACCAGGGGGACTGGTAGGGAGGTTCTTGCCCCTCCAGGACCCAACACTGATTTATTAATCACCAGTCAACTAATAATGCATGTTTATACCTTAATTGTTCTGTACTTGCTGAGTGCGGTGGTACTCAGACTTGCTTAATCTTGCAGCTCCATCGGAAGGTCTTCCCTCCTTCACCGGCTCTGCAAGATCGTCTTGATCAGGTCCTAGTTCCGATCTTTACTTTTCAATTCTGATTAGCCGCTGCCAACTCTTATGCAATTAATGTTTTCCTTTACCAGGGAATGACATTATTTCATGCTAGGTGGGCCCGTCGGGTGGCGGGGCCCACATGGAGCGCACCAAACCAACGCGGAGCTCCTCGCGAGGCTTACCAAAACGACGGCGAGCTTGGAGACGACTCGAGGCGGCGGCGGCGCTCGGCTAGGGTTTGCGGAGCGGCGGCGGCGCGCGGGGAAGAGCTAGGGCACAAGGGGGCGAGGAGAAAGGCGGCGCGCGCTTTAAATAGGCCGGGGGGGCTTCCTTGGCGTGCGGGCCCAAGGCCGCGCGCGCGGGGAACGCGGAGCTCGGACTCGAGCTCGAGTCCGGCTCGGGCACGGCGACACGGCGGGGATGACAGGTGGACCCCACCTGTCAGCGGCTCGGGCGAAAGCGGAACGGCCGCAGGCGCAAGCGCGAGAGGAAAACGGAAAGTCGACAGGACGGCCGCGGGCGCGAGCGAGGAGTGAAGGCGGAAAGCTGCGCGGGCGCCTTCGACATCGGCAAGCCGGCGGACGCGCGCGGGGAGCTGGGCCGCGGCTGCTGGGCCGCGCTGCGAACTGGGCCGGCTGGGCTGCGAAGCGAAAAGCGCGAGGGGCGAAGCTGAGCGGGCCGAAGAGATCAGGGGGCAAAAGTGAACTTGCTGAATTTAAACATAACTTCATTCAAACTAAAATTTGAATTCAAACGAACTTGAACCCAAATACAATAAAATAAATATGCAGCAGCATGAATTCAACAATGCAACCTAAACTTTATTTTAATTTGAGAAAATGTTTTCCAACACACATTTAATTCGAATAAATTCTAGAAAATCCTTAAAAACCTTAACTGAGCACGAATAAATTCTAGAAATTTTTATTAATTGAAAAAGTTGAATTTTAGGGTGTTACACCTGTTCGACCGTCCAAGCGGGCGCGGTGTCACCAGCAGTGTGTCGCTCCATTCTACTGCTCGCACGCAGTTGACGCATCTCCATTCCCGTTGTGAGCAGAGGGCAACTTGCCGTCTGCTCTGCTTTGCTCTTGGGTGCTCTGCTCGTCGGTCGCCCACTCCACAGGGTCCTGACTTGAGTGCGTTCAGTTAGCTGTCTGATCGAACCAAGCTGGTGCAGATCACCCAGCCCAGGCAACTGCATGCGCTGTCACGAGCCGGTGGAGGTTCAACGTCTTGTAACCGTATCCTAATCAATAATCATATTCGACAGCTCAGGCTGCGCGTTGCCGGTAATAAAATTATGCTCTCCTACTCCCCTAATGTCTGCTGGCTGCCTAGGGCCCGGAGCAGGTGGCTGCTGGCTGCGCGTCCAAGTTCGTGCTTTGAGTTTGCTGGCGTGTTTAATCGTACGTGACAAGTTGTTCTACCATTTGTCTGCTTGTGATTGTCCATTGTTAGCCGTTTGCTCAAGCTAAAATCTGGGGTATGGTTCCTTGCTTGAGAGCATGCCATTATCAGTGAATGCGTGTGTTGTAACAAGTATGGAATCTGATGAGACTTGTTACCAGCATGATTGTACTTGCGTGTTCTTTGACAATATAATATCGGTGATGAACACTAGAATAACGGGTTAATTGTAAGCACTACAGAGTGGTATATATTTGTTCCAGACCATTTTGTGTGGGCTGGAGGCAGATGACTAGAATACCAGCTACCACTTGTGTTAGGTGGTTAACCCATACCCCTCCCACGTGGTGCCGTGAACAAGTTGGCAATGGGACACCTTACTTTTGTTTGTAAATTATTGTAATATTAAGATTGGCTTCTGGCTGTGGACAAGGTAGTGTGGTTTGGTATGTAACATGGTACAATGGCCAGCTAGTGATGACATTGCTGGATTTCATGGGATTCTCTTATATGATAATGGCGGTGGTGATCGTCAGTATATTCCCTGTCTGTGCTTTGAGTTTGCTGGTTAGTGTTGTGTGAGATCCGATAGAGCACAAATGTTTGGAAGAGAAGAGAGGAGTGTTCGTGGAACGCCATGACATTCGGGAAATCTTTTCGAGCAGCAGATCTTAAGCAGATGAAATCGATCGCAGCATTACAGGGTGAGTTGAGTGAATTCAGTCTGATCAAAACAGGTAAGGTACTCCCTCCGTCCCTAAATAAGTGTCGCCGTTGGTGTGCGTGCCACAAGTTTGACTCGATTTGTACAAAATACGTACAACATTTGTATCTCCAAATAAATTTGTTAAAAAACTAGACGAAAAGATCTTTCCAATGATACTAATTATGTACCACAAATAATAATATTTTTTAATATAAAATTAAATAAAGTTTTTTCTCGGGAAATGAGAAAGACAGTTATTTAGAGACGGAGGGAGTATAGTGCAGTGCAGATGACCCAGCACAGCCCCAGCCAAGGCTGCTGTTGGTGGGTTGGTGGATTACACGAGCTCACTGCGCTGTCACGGGCAGCAGGTCGAGGCTCGGTCTTGTTTGCATACTCCTGTATTGAGGTGGAATGATGGGGATTGAAGGGGAAACTGTTCCGCATTTATCCAAACAAGTCTTTGTATCCTAATGCTCCAAGCGGACGCGGGAGACTTACTCCCCAGTGTATTTTTTTTTAACAGAGGCTACTTTACGAGTTAATTAAGAAGCCGGGCACTCGAGAGTGCTGCTTTTGAGCTTCTTGTTCGGCTTCTTTTGAGTCTTGGAATCTTTCAACGTGCAGCAAACTCTCATATGCCGCCCCGCTAGCTGTCGCTCCATTCTATTGCAGTTGACGCGCGTTATTGACTCTCATCTTCCTTTTGAGGCTTGGTTGCTTTGCTTGCCGCCCGCTCCGCTCTGCTCTGCTAGTCTGCTTAGCTCGTCGGCCGGCCGCATCTTCTGCACCGGATCTCGAGTGCTCGACGACGCTTGCGCCGGTGCCCTCTGCCCCTGCCGCTTCCCGGCGTGTTAGCAGGCGTTGGCAGTGGTGACATGGGATCTGTTGGGTAGGCGCTGGAGGTAGCAGCGACGATTGTGTTGGCATACCAACTTGGTGGATCGATCAGACGCTACACACGTTTCCCTTGGGTGAGTAGTACTCTTGTCACAGCAACATCCTTTGTTTTGCTCCCACACTCGACTACATCATTGCCTGCTCATAGTTCCTCCGTGCTGTCTGCCGCAGCCACCTCCACATTTCTCGTCACTCTTGGTAACGTATGCTTGGTACTCTGCCACTCTCCTCCCGTCCTGTGAAGTTGTGAGTTTGCTTCCTCATTTCTCAGCGTGCTAGTTCGGCATCTCGTTCGTGCTGGTTTCTTGATTCCAAGCCATCTCTCTGTTCCCAGGTTGCAGCATCATTTGCTGCTCGGAAGCGACGCCCCATGAGATGGCATGGCACACTACTAACCTTAACCAGGAAAGGTAGCTCGACTGGCCTGACCTGGGAGTTGAAACGCACTGCCTGACCCCCGGCAAGCTGCCGCAAGGGTACTGGAGGTTTCCACATCGACGACTCATCGTCCGGCGACGTCTTCTCCGTCCACCCGGCCCTTCCTGGTCCTCTGCTCTACGTCTTGTTTCGGATTTCTGCTCTGCGCGTTCCTCTGTCAGATCTTTTTGAGGAAATCTCTACCAGACGATAGGTACACCTCTTTCTCTCATGGTCCTAGAATCCTTGTCACCTGTTACTGATTGGTTCTCTGCGATTGCAATTGCCTTTCCTCCGCCTTCAGATTCATAAGGAACCAGAACCACTGTGACTCGTGACTCGTGAGGATGGAGTTCGCGTTCAGCGCGGCGCGGTGGGTGGTGGGCAAGGCGCTCGCCCCCGTCGCCGACGGCTTGCTGGAGGCGTGGGCGGCCAGCGAGAATCTCGGCGCCGAGGTCGATGGCCTCATGACGGAGCTGCAGTACGCGCAGGCCATGCTCAACAACACCCGTGGCCGGGACATCGACAACCCGGCCCTCAACGACCTGCTGCTCAAGCTCCGGCTGCTGGCCTACGACGCCGACGACGTGCTCGACGAGCTCGAGTACTTTCGCATCCAGGACGAGCTCGACGGCACCTACCATGCCGCTAAGGAGCATGCAAGGGGCTGCGCTCATGACATCCTCCTCAATGCTCGACACACTGCAAGACATGTCTCTAGCAAATTCAAGCTCTGCTCAGGCTCGCCTGATGCTGCCAGTCGTGGTGCTCCTGACAAGCAAGGAGATGGTGCAGAAGGACAAGGGTGCCTCTCTGGCGTTCTCTGCTCGTGTGGTGGAAGGCCGGTCAGCTCCTCACCACCATCACCCACCAACCAGGGTGACAAGAAAGTCGGTGCTGATGCCGGATGCATGCCGAAGGTCACCTCTGCTGCTCGCAACACTGCCAATGCTGTCGGTAAACGCCTCCCATGCTGCTCTTCCCTATTTGTCGATGGTGATGCCCGTGCCGATGTGTTGGAGGATCCCAACATGCCAGGTCGTCGGGGACGACGATTTCTCTGTGGTGCCTGGCCATCCACGGTACAACAGAGAAGGCAAACTGTGCAAATGCCACCAAAATTGAAGTTCGATAGGGTGGATATATCTACAAGGATGACAGAGATCATAAAGAAGCTCAAGCCCATCTGTGCTAAGGTCTCAACCGTTCTTAATCTAGAGCTGTTAGGATCCAAAGGTACCACTACTGCCAGCTTGGAACGGCCCACGACCACTGAGGAGATTACAGAGCCTAAATTGTATGGGAGGGAAACTGAGCAAAAGAGTGTTGTAGACTCCATCACACATGGTGAATGTTTTGCAAATGAACTTACTGTGCTTCCAATTGTTGGTCCGGGCGGTATTGGGAAGACAACTTTCACACAACACGTATACCAAGAAGTGAGGAGCCATTTCCAGGTTACAGTTTGGATATGCGTCTCTCTCGATTTCAATGCAAATAGATTGGTACAAGAAGCTGTGAAAAGGATCCCCGAAGTTAAAGATGAAAAGAAAAGTGGCAGTGACCAAGAGCTAATTGAGCAAAGATTGAAAGGTAAACGGTTTTTGCTTGTCCTGGATGATATATGGAAATGTCATGAGGATGACTGGGGAAGACTATTAGCACCATTTAGAAAAGGTGGAGGAAAAGGTAATATGGTTATAGTCACAACTCGAATGTCAGATGTGGCCAAAATGGTTAAGATGGGTGGTTCTCAAATAGAATTGGATCGTTTAGGAGCAAAAGATTTCAGGAATTTCTTTGACGCATGTGTGTCTACAAAACATGAGTCATGGTCAGATCATCCTGAGCTACATGAAATCGGGGAAGAAATAATGGTCAAACTGAAATGTTCTCCTCTTGCAGCAAAAACTGTAGGGAGATTACTAAGAAAACAGCTCACTTTGGAGCATTGGAGAAGGGTTCTTGTGGCAGAACCACCCAAATTAAACCGGCTTAAGTGCGCTAACCATCATTTTAATAATTAATCCGGTCAACACGCACTAAAAACGGCATAATTTGGCAGTCTGTCGGGTAATTCCCGATGCAACCACAATTCTAGAATCTGGATCGAAACAAACACCGGTAGTCTCACGCGAAGGTGAGCACAGATAGTATCAACATGACAGGGTTATAAAATAATTACTTACAAAGAAATGAAGCTTAAGTTACAATTTGAGTTCAAATACAAAAAAAAATGGAACCGAGTTCAAATACACAGCGGAATTAAAGTTTGAAACACAAATACAAAACAACCACTACGATACGGTAACGACGACGAGTAGAGGACATCACATCGAGCCCACCGATATGACATCATAGAGAAGACAAGTCCACCTGAAAATAGTTAATCAACAAACCCTGAGCAACTAATACTCAGCAAGACTTACCCGACGAAAAAAAAAGACTCCTAGTATGAAAGGCTTTTGGCTGTGGGGTTTATTTGCCAAAAAGCATCTAATAGTGCATCCTTACTTTCAATATTTTAGCCAAATTAAAAGTGAGAGAAGCTATTTTCTAAATTTGCATAACTACAACAATCATGGTGGATAGATAATTAATCAAGCAATAATATCATCATTATCATCACATTTCACTTCTTTACTACGATGCGACAGAGTGATCGAGGTTCTCTTATCCGAGAGCGGCGGCGAATCGATTCGATTTTAATCCTTGCAAGGAAGACCTAACCACACGTCACATACATGCCCCGTCGAGCCGCACGTGCCAACCGTTCCTATCTTCGCTACCGGAAGCCGGATCTGCCCCGCCCGCACTAGTCAGCCAAGCCCTACGAGAGGCCACCAAAATAAAAGTACATACCCAATCCTCCGCGGCCACTTGCGCTACCCTAGGAGGGCAGGAAGGAGTTCCAACTCCGGAGCGAATCAAGTACATAGGTTTACCGGGTTCGACTACCTCCTACTACCAGCATGTGATTAGTACAGTTCAAACTCGATCAACTGTGCCAACAACGAACGGGCCTTAATTGACACAGGCGGAGCTAGTAACCAACAACATCATAATAATTCACATCCCCGCCTGGTCACCAAATTATCATATGAACCATTTTCAGAATTAACTGAAGTACCAAATAACCCTATATCTCGCGAGTGACAGGAAATCACCCGTCTTCTACCGGACTTAATTAAGCATGGCAGCACTAACGACGACCTACACATACTAGTATAAGTGGGGGTGCCTATGGATTATGCATCTATGGTTTCATTCAACTCCTAAAAACGTAAATGCACAAATCATAAATAATTATAATTTCAAAAGAAGGGTTATGCTCCGGGGCTTGCCTTTGTTGCACAATGTTAGTATTATCTAGGCCTTGGGCCCTTCCGGGCCTTGGACCGGGTCTTGCTGCTGCTCAAATACTCCCTGAGGCTCCTGGCCCCCTTCTGGCCGGCTCACCTGCTGCGTCTGCTCCGTAGCCACCAGCTCGTACACAACGTTCTCTGCAGCGGCTTCTACATGAATGCAAACGTATCATGCAAAATGTAAATACAATGCACATTTATTCAATCCAACTACACAAAAGAAAAGGGGGATGCGGCAGCACAGATGCATTTGTCTAAAATGTTTTCCTCCAAACTATAAAATTTAACTACACAGGATCGGATGGATAATTTCTTAAAGGAAATAATAAATCAAACAGCTATTTATGATGTGCAAGCGTGAAGTAAATTGATCTACACAAAGCAACATGGCGAGCAGATCACAGCAAAGCCACCTATCCAGTTTTGTAACGCTCTGAATCTAGCATGATTTCTTCCAGGTAGGAGATGTGTAAATAATATTTTAGGACCCAAGTTTGTGCTCAAACCAAAAGCACATTGCTCTCTACAGAATAAGCATTGCAGACTTCATGCACTTCTATTAATGTTTGAACAGGAAAACTGTTAGTGCATAAGTGCAGGTACCTCTCCCCAATAATTTGCAACATGTCATAATTTTCACCCCAAGTATAAATATGAATTAAACAATGCTGCAGACAATTTAAGCAATACAACAATTTCTCCTGCTATATCTACAAGTCAGTATTTGTAACATGCAGTGCTAGTAAGAAGACGTGAGCTAGCAACTAATTCCGGCTTGTTCAGGGGCTGCAAATGTTCTCACATTTTCAGAAAGCTCACCACGCACGAGCATACATGACTACAGCTAGCTAGCTCCTTTATTATACAACCTGCACAACCGTGGCGACTCAGGTGGGCTGCTGCTAACGACTGGCAAAGGGGAGCAAACTTACCGAGCTGCAAGGACGGCAACGGCTCTGTATTTGGGGATGACGACCCTGTTGGTGCATTTCATCGAACGATTTGTGGGCGAGGTCATGGTGGATGGTGGCTGTGTTGTAGTGGATGAAAGATGGCAGCATGGCGTCTATGCACGAGCTGCTGGTTGTCACAGGGCCTTTGGTGCTTTGCTCATGGCAGCAGGTGGAGGGCCGGTGATGGGTCAGCGGCGTGTGGGCGGAGCTCAGGCGGACAGCAGCATGGCGGCCGCGAGATCCGCCATTGCCGGCAGGGAGGAGCTTTGCTTGGGCTAGGGGTGGCTCAGGCATGTGTGCTGGGAGGTGGAGGCATTGTGGGTGCGGGGGATTCGATGGAGATGGCCGGAGCTCGATGAATCGGGCCGGCGGGTGGATTAGGGGCGGGCTGAGCTCTGCTCATTTGTTTCAGCCGAAGGAAGAAGAAGCAAGGGAATGGGAGGGAGGAGAAGTGAGTGCTGGCACTGGGAGGGGATAAGGCCGGGGCGATTATGGCCGTGCAGCGCTGACGGAGGCGAGGACGGCTGAGTAGTGGCACGAGGACGGTGACAGGTGCGAGCAGGTGAGCGAGGTGATGGCGGCAGTATGGGCTCGTACTCCCTGATCCTGAGCAAGTAGAACAGGGGTGGATGAAGATATTTTGACCAGAAAATTTGAAGGCTCAAACAAGATTTTCACTCAAGATTATCATACTCGTTTGAAAGTTCAAAGGTGTACCACAAATTTTATATTGGTTAAACATTCAGTGTGGAGGCATTTTTTTTAGCAGCTAATAATGGCTAAAAGAAATACCACACATCATATAGGATTTGGATTTGTTTAAATATTCCAACGTGTTATGAGTTAAAAAAAAAATGTTTCTCTAAAACGCTCTAAACTACATTTGAACAAAAATTCACAATTTTCACTTAAGACCTTTTATTAATGCTTTAGTTGATAATTTAGCCAAAACCCTTCATAAAAGGATTTTAAACAAAAAAAACCATGACAAAAATTATAAAGTTCAATTTAGCACAACACTTAACACTAATGCGCAAGTTAAACACCCAGGGTGTTACAACCCTCCCCCCTTAAAAGAATCTCGTCCCGAGATTCAGATGAAGCGATATGGTAGAATTAATAGTTGGAAGGAAAATGCAACACATGAAAAACTTTAGTGAGATACCACGAGGAAGCAAAAAAATTTGGAATAGATGTCAAAAATTATTGCAGTAAGGCCACATCTGCATAAATCTGAAATACCCACGCGCCCCAAGTGACACAATCATGTAACCTTCATTGTTCAATGCAGCAGGGATGTACTGGTTATCATGGTACCTGACCGTCCAAGTACAAGTCCAAATGCACGGAACAAGAATAGATAGATACACGAGGTCCTTGGTTCCGTCGTAGCACCTTAGATTATTGCTTAGGGTCCTATTGCAGAATAAAACAATGGAAGAAATCAAAAGTTTATCACAGCTAGGTAAAGACGAGAGACTAGGACATCAGGAATACCTATGGACAACTAGTCTAGTGTTGTCACCCTCAAAATGTATAGGATATAACAATGAGTAGGAATGCTTATCAGGGAATGGTCAAATGCACGAGTACTGTGAGATGCTTATGCATAAATATCTTTCTAAATTTTTTTCAAGACAGCAACAAAAACTTTTTAGGAGCTATGATAAGCAACTTCAACTTCCCATGATTTCTTAATTGTTATCTGGGTACCCCAAAAGGCTAAATGACGACTAACTGGTGATACTAAGAATATTTCCATTTTCAGCCAGCAGTAAAAAAAATTCATATACCCAGACCACATGCCCAAAAATGATGAAATTTTGTCAGCAGGTATACAATTGAGTTATGTGTAACTTTGTAGCTATGATTTTGTACAGATTTAAAATGTAAACCGGTCCAAAATGGATTTGACTGCCTACTGTGCACCCAGAAATTTCAGATAACAGAAGCGGACAAAACTGATCATTCTCACAATTTACTCCATAGAAAGAGGTGAAATTTTGCCAACAACTCAACCAGTAAATTTTCTACAACTTTTTTAGTTATCATTATGGTCAGATTCAGAAGTTAATAAGGTATAAACATGCTTTTACTGCTTGTTGCCCAACTAGAATTTCAGAGAAAAAAAAATGAGCTGTACTGAAACGAGGATATTTCCCAAAATGGCTCGATTTTTTTTTTTTCTACAGCTGACTCATAAATAAAAGACCGACAACTCTGTGATTATGGTGTTGGGCCAGATTTTAAACTTAAATTGGTCTAAATTGTTTTCAAATCTAGCTGTCCAAATTGGAAGTTCAGAAATCTAAGCAACACTACACTGATCATATCTTGAAATCTACCTCTTAGAAAACTATGAAATTTTGCCAGCAAACCAAGCTACAATAATCTACAACTTTCCTTTTCTGGTTTTGTATAAATTCCGAACTTAAATAGGTTAACATGGATTTTACAGACTGCTGTACGATCTGAAATTTTCAGAAAACTGGAGCACCACAAAACTGATTAGAGCTCGAATTTTAACTAAATGGAACATTATTGAACTTTGGTAGCAACTACATTAATAAATTCTCTACAACTTTCTTATTATGACGTTTCTAAGAAAACAAGATCTCCGGGGCAGAAACTGCACCAGAACCTAACTGACCCAGGGTTGCAGAATTGCGAGATGTGCCCATGTGTGAGAAACATGCTGTGTAACCGCTTCCATAACCCCAAAAAAAATTCACATGAGAATGACATGATGCATGCACGTCCTATTTCGTCCTCACAAAATAAAAGTTTGCCAACAAAGCATATGGCAATATACGTGGACATTTGGTGGCACAAATACGCACTCTCCCTATAATAAACTAGTCGATTTCTACACGGCTTAATTTACGCAATCGTTTGTTAGTGTACCTGCAGAAAATCACAGTGTATAATTTGAACATTTCATGCCAGCACTCATGAAAGCGTCCCCATACATTACCATCCATTATAAAGATGGCACCCACACGTTCAACGCTGAATGGGCAGCGCTTCATATGTCACCAAGGCAACATATTCACTTCCTGTATAAAGCGGAATACAGGAAATTTCGTACGTTTAGGGTCGCAAGCCGTACGTGCCTATTTACGCCCAATATAATCAACCCTGAAAGGTTGGTATATTGGCCGCACCTCAAGTAAGCCACTGCTTGAGGGCAGCGTTCGGTTTCACCGTACCGACGGAGGTGTCAAGTGCATCCCCTTGACCGGAGATCCTTACCTTCTTACCTGGGCAATGAGTGCGTCGTTACAAAAATTTAAATGACACAAAGGAATGTGCTGGAAGTTAGTTTATTATATACCTATTGCCACCTAGAATAGACATACACCAATATAGGGCTTGGATTAACTTAATCATATAGCGTGACTAGCAGATTTTCGTAAAAACTCATTTTTAGTGCTAAAACATGCAAAATTAATCATGTTAATACTATCCCCCGTGCATTTCGGCTCTGATACCAGCTGTGGCAGAACCACCCAAATTAAACCGGCTTAAGTGCGCTAACCATCATTTTAATAATTAATCCGGTCAACACGCACTAAAAACGGCATAATTTGGCAGTCTGTCGGGTAATTCCCGATGCAACCACAATTCTAGAATCTGGATCGAAACAAACACCGGTAGTCTCACGCGAAGGTGAGCACAGATAGTATCAACATGACAGGGTTATAAAATAATTACTTACAAAGAAATGAAGCTTAAGTTACAATTTGAGTTCAAATACAAAAAAAAATGGAACCGAGTTCAAATACACAGCGGAATTAAAGTTTGAAACACAAATACAAAACAACCACTACGATACGGTAACGACGACGAGTAGAGGACATCACATCGAGCCCACCGATATGACATCATAGAGAAGACAAGTCCACCTGAAAATAGTTAATCAACAAACCCTGAGCAACTAATACTCAGCAAGACTTACCCGACGAAAAAAAAAAAGACTCCTAGTATGAAAGGCTTTTGGCTGTGGGGTTTATTTGCCAAAAAGCATCTAATAGTGCATCCTTACTTTCAATATTTTAGCCAAATTAAAAGTGAGAGAAGCTATTTTCTAAATTTGCATAACTACAACAATCATGGTGGATAGATAATTAATCAAGCAATAATATCATCATTATCATCACATTTCACTTCTTTACTACGATGCGACAGAGTGATCGAGGTTCTCTTATCCGAGAGCGGCGGCGAATCGATTCGATTTTAATCCTTGCAAGGAAGACCTAACCACACGTCACATACATGCCCCGTCGAGCCGCACGTGCCAACCGTTCCTATCTTCGCTACCGGAAGCCGGATCTGCCCCGCCCGCACTAGTCAGCCAAGCCCTACGAGAGGCCACCAAAATAAAAGTACATACCCAATCCTCCGCGGCCACTTGCGCTACCCTAGGAGGGCAGGAAGGAGTTCCAACTCCGGAGCGAATCAAGTACATAGGTTTACCGGGTTCGACTACCTCCTACTACCAGCATGTGATTAGTACAGTTCAAACTCGATCAACTGTGCCAACAACGAACGGGCCTTAATTGACACAGGCGGAGCTAGTAACCAACAACATCATAATAATTCACATCCCCGCCTGGTCACCAAATTATCATATGAACCATTTTCAGAATTAACTGAAGTACCAATAACCCTATATCTCGCGAGTGACAGGAAATCACCCGTCTTCTACCGGACTTAATTAAGCATGGCAGCACTAACGACGACCTACACATACTAGTATAAGTGGGGGTGCCTATGGATTATGCATCTATGGTTTCATTCAACTCCTAAAAACGTAAATGCACAAATCATAAATAATTATAATTTCAAAAGAAGGGTTATGCTCCGGGGCTTGCCTTTGTTGCACAATGTTAGTATTATCTAGGCCTTGGGCCCTTCCGGGCCTTGGACCGGGTCTTGCTGCTGCTCAAATACTCCCTGAGGCTCCTGGCCCCCTTCTGGCCGGCTCACCTGCTGCGTCTGCTCCGTAGCCACCAGCTCGTACACAACGTTCTCTGCAGCGGCTTCTACATGAATGCAAACGTATCATGCAAAATGTAAATACAATGCACATTTATTCAATCCAACTACACAAAAGAAAAGGGGGATGCGGCAGCACAGATGCATTTGTCTAAAATGTTTTCCTCCAAACTATAAAATTTAACTACACAGGATCGGATGGATAATTTCTTAAAGGAAATAATAAATCAAACAGCTATTTATGATGTGCAAGCGTGAAGTAAATTGATCTACACAAAGCAACATGGCGAGCAGATCACAGCAAAGCCACCTATCCAGTTTTGTAACGCTCTGAATCTAGCATGATTTCTTCCAGGTAGGAGATGTGTAAATAATATTTTAGGACCCAAGTTTGTGCTCAAACCAAAAGCACATTGCTCTCTACAGAATAAGCATTGCAGACTTCATGCACTTCTATTAATGTTTGAACAGGAAAACTGTTAGTGCATAAGTGCAGGTACCTCTCCCCAATAATTTGCAACATGTCATAATTTTCACCCCAAGTATAAATATGAATTAAACAATGCTGCAGACAATTTAAGCAATACAACAATTTCTCCTGCTATATCTACAAGTCAGTATTTGTAACATGCAGTGCTAGTAAGAAGACGTGAGCTAGCAACTAATTCCGGCTTGTTCAGGGGCTGCAAATGTTCTCACATTTTCAGAAAGCTCACCACGCACGAGCATACATGACTACAGCTAGCTAGCTCCTTTATTATACAACCTGCACAACCGTGGCGACTCAGGTGGGCTGCTGCTAACGACTGGCAAAGGGGAGCAAACTTACCGAGCTGCAAGGACGGCAACGGCTCTGTATTTGGGGATGACGACCCTGTTGGTGCATTTCATCGAACGATTTGTGGGCGAGGTCATGGTGGATGGTGGCTGTGTTGTAGTGGATGAAAGATGGCAGCATGGCGTCTATGCACGAGCTGCTGGTTGTCACAGGGCCTTTGGTGCTTTGCTCATGGCAGCAGGTGGAGGGCCGGTGATGGGTCAGCGGCGTGTGGGCGGAGCTCAGGCGGACAGCAGCATGGCGGCCGCGAGATCCGCCATTGCCGGCAGGGAGGAGCTTTGCTTGGGCTAGGGGTGGCTCAGGCATGTGTGCTGGGAGGTGGAGGCATTGTGGGTGCGGGGGATTCGATGGAGATGGCCGGAGCTCGATGAATCGGGCCGGCGGGTGGATTAGGGGCGGGCTGAGCTCTGCTCATTTGTTTCAGCCGAAGGAAGAAGAAGCAAGGGAATGGGAGGGAGGAGAAGTGAGTGCTGGCACTGGGAGGGGATAAGGCCGGGGCGATTATGGCCGTGCAGCGCTGACGGAGGCGAGGACGGCTGAGTAGTGGCACGAGGACGGTGACAGGTGCGAGCAGGTGAGCGAGGTGATGGCGGCAGTATGGGCTCGTACTCCCTGATCCTGAGCAAGTAGAACAGGGGGTGGATGAAGATATTTTGACCAGAAAATTTGAAGGCTCAAACAAGATTTTCACTCAAGATTATCATACTCGTTTGAAAGTTCAAAGGTGTACCACAAATTTTATATTGGTTAAACATTCAGTGTGGAGGCATTTTTTTTAGCAGCTAATAATGGCTAAAAGAAATACCACACATCATATAGGATTTGGATTTGTTTAAATATTCCAACGTGTTATGAGTTAAAAAAAAATGTTTCTCTAAAACGCTCTAAACTACATTTGAACAAAAATTCACAATTTTCACTTAAGACCTTTTATTAATGCTTTAGTTGATAATTTAGCCAAAACCCTTCATAAAAGGATTTTAAACAAAAAAAACCATGACAAAAATTATAAAGTTCAATTTAGCACAACACTTAACACTAATGCGCAAGTTAAACACCCAGGGTGTTACAACCCTCCCCCCTTAAAAGAATCTCGTCCCGAGATTCAGATGAAGCGATATGGTAGAATTAATAGTTGGAAGGAAAATGCAACACATGAAAAACTTTAGTGAGATACCACGAGGAAGCAAAAAAATTTGGAATAGATGTCAAAAATTATTGCAGTAAGGCCACATCTGCATAAATCTGAAATACCCACGCGCCCCAAGTGACACAATCATGTAACCTTCATTGTTCAATGCAGCAGGGATGTACTGGTTATCATGGTACCTGACCGTCCAAGTACAAGTCCAAATGCACGGAACAAGAATAGATAGATACACGAGGTCCTTGGTTCCGTCGTAGCACCTTAGATTATTGCTTAGGGTCCTATTGCAGAATAAAACAATGGAAGAAATCAAAAGTTTATCACAGCTAGGTAAAGACGAGAGACTAGGACATCAGGAATACCTATGGACAACTAGTCTAGTGTTGTCACCCTCAAAATGTATAGGATATAACAATGAGTAGGAATGCTTATCAGGGAATGGTCAAATGCACGAGTACTGTGAGATGCTTATGCATAAATATCTTTCTAAATTTTTTTCAAGACAGCAACAAAAACTTTTTAGGAGCTATGATAAGCAACTTCAACTTCCCATGATTTCTTAATTGTTATCTGGGTACCCCAAAAGGCTAAATGACGACTAACTGGTGATACTAAGAATATTTCCATTTTCAGCCAGCAGTAAAAAAAATTCATATACCCAGACCACATGCCCAAAAATGATGAAATTTTGTCAGCAGGTATACAATTGAGTTATGTGTAACTTTGTAGCTATGATTTTGTACAGATTTAAAATGTAAACCGGTCCAAAATGGATTTGACTGCCTACTGTGCACCCAGAAATTTCAGATAACAGAAGCGGACAAAACTGATCATTCTCACAATTTACTCCATAGAAAGAGGTGAAATTTTGCCAACAACTCAACCAGTAAATTTTCTACAACTTTTTTAGTTATCATTATGGTCAGATTCAGAAGTTAATAAGGTATAAACATGCTTTTACTGCTTGTTGCCCAACTAGAATTCAGAGAAAAAAAATGAGCTGTACTGAAACGAGGATATTTCCCAAAATGGCTCGATTTTTTTTTTTTCTACAGCTGACTCATAAATAAAAGACCGACAACTCTGTGATTATGGTGTTGGGCCAGATTTTAAACTTAAATTGGTCTAAATTGTTTTCAAATCTAGCTGTCCAAATTGGAAGTTCAGAAATCTAAGCAACACTACACTGATCATATCTTGAAATCTACCTCTTAGAAAACTATGAAATTTTGCCAGCAAACCAAGCTACAATAATCTACAACTTTCCTTTTCTGGTTTTGTATAAATTCCGAACTTAAATAGGTTAACATGGATTTACAGACTGCTGTACGATCTGAAATTTTCAGAAAACTGGAGCACCACAAAACTGATTAGAGCTCGAATTTTAACTAAATGGAACATTATTGAACTTTGGTAGCAACTACATTAATAAATTCTCTACAACTTTCTTATTATGACGTTTCTAAGAAAACAAGATCTCCGGGGCAGAAACTGCACCAGAACCTAACTGACCCAGGGTTGCAGAATTGCGAGATGTGCCCATGTGTGAGAAACATGCTGTGTAACCGCTTCCATAACCCCAAAAAAAATTCACATGAGAATGACATGATGCATGCACGTCCTATTTCGTCCTCACAAAATAAAAGTTTGCCAACAAAGCATATGGCAATATACGTGGACATTTGGTGGCACAAATACGCACTCTCCCTATAATAAACTAGTCGATTTCTACACGGCTTAATTTACGCAATCGTTTGTTAGTGTACCTGCAGAAAATCACAGTGTATAATTTGAACATTTCATGCCAGCACTCATGAAAGCGTCCCCATACATTACCATCCATTATAAAGATGGCACCCACACGTTCAACGCTGAATGGGCAGCGCTTCATATGTCACCAAGGCAACATATTCACTTCCTGTATAAAGCGGAATACAGGAAATTTCGTACGTTTAGGGTCGCAAGCCGTACGTGCCTATTTACGCCCAATATAATCAACCCTGAAAGGTTGGTATATTGGCCGCACCTCAAGTAAGCCACTGCTTGAGGGCAGCGTTCGGTTTCACCGTACCGACGGAGGTGTCAAGTGCATCCCCTTGACCGGAGATCCTTACCTTCTTACCTGGGCAATGAGTGCGTCGTTACAAAAATTTAAATGACACAAAGGAATGTGCTGGAAGTTAGTTTATTATATACCTATTGCCACCTAGAATAGACATACACCAATATAGGGCTTGGATTAACTTAATCATATAGCGTGACTAGCAGATTTTCGTAAAAACTCATTTTTAGTGCTAAAACATGCAAAATTAATCATGTTAATACTATCCCCCGTGCATTTCGGCTCTGATACCAGCTGTGGCAGAACCACCCAAATTAAACCGGCTTAAGTGCGCTAACCATCATTTTAATAATTAATCCGGTCAACACGCACTAAAAACGGCATAATTTGGCAGTCTGTCGGGTAATTCCCGATGCAACCACAATTCTAGAATCTGGATCGAAACAAACACCGGTAGTCTCACGCGAAGGTGAGCACAGATAGTATCAACATGACAGGGTTATAAAATAATTACTTACAAAGAAATGAAGCTTAAGTTACAATTTGAGTTCAAATACAAAAAAAAATGGAACCGAGTTCAAATACACAGCGGAATTAAAGTTTGAAACACAAATACAAAACAACCACTACGATACGGTAACGACGACGAGTAGAGGACATCACATCGAGCCCACCGATATGACATCATAGAGAAGACAAGTCCACCTGAAAATAGTTAATCAACAAACCCTGAGCAACTAATACTCAGCAAGACTTACCCGACGAAAAAAAAAAGACTCCTAGTATGAAAGGCTTTGGCTGTGGGGTTTATTTGCCAAAAAGCATCTAATAGTGCATCCTTACTTTCAATATTTTAGCCAAATTAAAAGTGAGAGAAGCTATTTTCTAAATTTGCATAACTACAACAATCATGGTGGATAGATAATTAATCAAGCAATAATATCATCATTATCATCACATTTCACTTCTTTACTACGATGCGACAGAGTGATCGAGGTTCTCTTATCCGAGAGCGGCGGCGAATCGATTCGATTTTAATCCTTGCAAGGAAGACCTAACCACACGTCACATACATGCCCCGTCGAGCCGCACGTGCCAACCGTTCCTATCTTCGCTACCGGAAGCCGGATCTGCCCCGCCCGCACTAGTCAGCCAAGCCCTACGAGAGGCCACCAAAATAAAAGTACATACCCAATCCTCCGCGGCCACTTGCGCTACCCTAGGAGGGCAGGAAGGAGTTCCAACTCCGGAGCGAATCAAGTACATAGGTTTACCGGGTTCGACTACCTCCTACTACCAGCATGTGATTAGTACAGTTCAAACTCGATCAACTGTGCCAACAACGAACGGGCCTTAATTGACACAGGCGGAGCTAGTAACCAACAACATCATAATAATTCACATCCCCGCCTGGTCACCAAATTATCATATGAACCATTTTCAGAATTAACTGAAGTACCAAATAACCCTATATCTCGCGAGTGACAGGAAATCACCCGTCTTCTACCGGACTTAATTAAGCATGGCAGCACTAACGACGACCTACACATACTAGTATAAGTGGGGGTGCCTATGGATTATGCATCTATGGTTTCATTCAACTCCTAAAAACGTAAATGCACAAATCATAAATAATTATAATTTCAAAAGAAGGGTTATGCTCCGGGGCTTGCCTTTGTTGCACAATGTTAGTATTATCTAGGCCTTGGGCCCTTCCGGGCCTTGGACCGGGTCTTGCTGCTGCTCAAATACTCCCTGAGGCTCCTGGCCCCCTTCTGGCCGGCTCACCTGCTGCGTCTGCTCCGTAGCCACCAGCTCGTACACAACGTTCTCTGCAGCGGCTTCTACATGAATGCAAACGTATCATGCAAAATGTAAATACAATGCACATTTATTCAATCCAACTACACAAAAGAAAAGGGGGATGCGGCAGCACAGATGCATTTGTCTAAAATGTTTTCCTCCAAACTATAAAATTTAACTACACAGGATCGGATGGATAATTTCTTAAAGGAAATAATAAATCAAACAGCTATTTATGATGTGCAAGCGTGAAGTAAATTGATCTACACAAAGCAACATGGCGAGCAGATCACAGCAAAGCCACCTATCCAGTTTTGTAACGCTCTGAATCTAGCATGATTTCTTCCAGGTAGGAGATGTGTAAATAATATTTTAGGACCCAAGTTTGTGCTCAAACCAAAAGCACATTGCTCTCTACAGAATAAGCATTGCAGACTTCATGCACTTCTATTAATGTTTGAACAGGAAAACTGTTAGTGCATAAGTGCAGGTACCTCTCCCCAATAATTTGCAACATGTCATAATTTTCACCCCAAGTATAAATATGAATTAAACAATGCTGCAGACAATTTAAGCAATACAACAATTTCTCCTGCTATATCTACAAGTCAGTATTTGTAACATGCAGTGCTAGTAAGAAGACGTGAGCTAGCAACTAATTCCGGCTTGTTCAGGGGCTGCAAATGTTCTCACATTTTCAGAAAGCTCACTACGCACGAGCATACATGACTACAGCTAGCTAGCTCCTTTATTATACAACCTGCACAACCGTGGCGACTCAGGTGGGCTGCTGCTAACGACTGGCAAAGGGGAGCAAACTTACCGAGCTGCAAGGACGGCAACGGCTCTGTATTTGGGGATGACGACCCTGTTGGTGCATTTCATCGAACGATTTGTGGGCGAGGTCATGGTGGATGGTGGCTGTGTTGTAGTGGATGAAAGATGGCAGCATGGCGTCTATGCACGAGCTGCTGGTTGTCACAGGGCCTTTGGTGCTTTGCTCATGGCAGCAGGTGGAGGGCCGGTGATGGGTCAGCGGCGTGTGGGCGGAGCTCAGGCGGACAGCAGCATGGCGGCCGCGAGATCCGCCATTGCCGGCAGGGAGGAGCTTTGCTTGGGCTAGGGGTGGCTCAGGCATGTGTGCTGGGAGGTGGAGGCATTGTGGGTGCGGGGGATTCGATGGAGATGGCCGGAGCTCGATGAATCGGGCCGGCGGGTGGATTAGGGCGGGCTGAGCTCTGCTCATTTGTTTCAGCCGAAGGAAGAAGAAGCAAGGGAATGGGAGGGAGGAGAAGTGAGTGCTGGCACTGGGAGGGGATAAGGCCGGGGCGATTATGGCCGTGCAGCGCTGACGGAGGCGAGGACGGCTGAGTAGTGGCACGAGGACGGTGACAGGTGCGAGCAGGTGAGCGAGGTGATGGCGGCAGTATGGGCTCGTACTCCCTGATCCTGAGCAAGTAGAACAGGGGGTGGATGAAGATATTTTGACCAGAAAATTTGAAGGCTCAAACAAGATTTTCACTCAAGATTATCATACTCGTTTGAAAGTTCAAAGGTGTACCACAAATTTTATATTGGTTAAACATTCAGTGTGGAGGCATTTTTTTTAGCAGCTAATAATGGCTAAAAGAAATACCACACATCATATAGGATTTGGATTTGTTTAAATATTCCAACGTGTTATGAGTTAAAAAAAAAATGTTTCTCTAAAACGCTCTAAACTACATTTGAACAAAAATTCACAATTTTCACTTAAGACCTTTTATTAATGCTTTAGTTGATAATTTAGCCAAAACCCTTCATAAAAGGATTTTAAACGAAAAAAAACCATGACAAAAATTATAAAGTTCAATTTAGCACAACACTTAACACTAATGCGCAAGTTAAACACCCAGGGTGTTACAGTTCTAGAGAGCAAAGAATGGGAACTCCAAACAAGTGACAATGACATTATGCCAGCATTGAAGATTAGCTATGACTATCTTCCACTTAACCTAAAGCAATGTTTTTCCTATTGTGCTTTGTTTCCTGAAGATTATGAATTTGACAGCAAAGAGTTAATTCACTTTTGGATAGGACTAGATGTTTTACATCTGGGTGATTGGAGCATAAGAATAGAAGATGTTGGCAAGAGTTACTTGACTGATTTGGTTAATTATGGATTTTTTAAAAAGAATGAAAACGACAATGGTTTTCATTCTTATGTTATCCATGACCTATTACATGAGCTGGCAACGAAAGTTTCACGGTATGATTGTCTTAGCATACAGATATCTAAAGTGAGGTCTGTCCAAATCCCAGCATCAGTACGCCACTTGTCTATCATCGTGGATAACAAAGACGTGGAGGATAGAATTATCTATGAAGACTATAAGAAGGATCTTGGTGCACATGATAAAAGGCTACAAATTGAAACCATGCATACATTGATGTTGTTTGGTGAAAATGTGGAGAGCTTTTACAAAACATTTGGTAGTTTGTTTAAGCAAGCTAGATCCCTTCGCACTATTTTTTTGTCTGGAGCAACAAATATTGTGGAGAATATGCTACAGAACTTTTCAAAGCTTGTCCATCTTCACTACCTGAGGATTAAGGATAAAACAAGTCTACCAGGAACTATTTCAAGACTATATCACTTGAAGATCCTAGACATAGAAGATCCATGGGGCTGCTCTATTCCATCAAGATATTTAAGCAGCCTCGTAAACATGCAACATTTTCTTGTCCATGGCAATAATAGCCTTCACTCAGACATTTTCAATGTGGGAAACCTGAAACTTCTACGAGAACTACGACGATTCAAAGCTAAGAAAGAAAATAATGGATTTGAGTTAAAGCAACTTGCACAACTGCTAGAGCTTGAAGTATTGGGCATTTACAATCTTGAGAAGGTTAAAGGAAGAAGCAGTTGCAATAAAACTAGTTCAAAAACAGCATTTACAAGAGCTCATACTAGATTGGGATATTAATCGCTCCAATAATGATCCTGTAGGAGAAGAGAATATCCTTGAAAGTCTTAGACCACATAGCAATCTCTACAAGCTATCTATTACAGGCCATGCAGGTGACAGTTGCCCTTCATGGCTTGGTATGAATCTCTTGGTAAAAAATTTGGAATCTCTTCAGCTGACTAATGTATCTTCAGCTGACGCATTTTTTGTCTTACTTTCCAAAGCTACCCAATTTCAACATGGTCAAGTGTGAAAAGTTAACAGGGTTAGGTGTCGTGGGCCTGCAGAAGAGGATTGAAGCACTGCTAGTGCCGCTGTCTATTTCAGCTAACGAAGTAGAGGATGCTCAAGTTGGACAGCACGAGCAGCAGGGCACAAGAGCAGAGGAGGAAATAGCAGCAGCAGCAACATCAGAAGGGCTACTACTGTTGCCTCCCCAACTAGAACAGTTGGAGATCTCGAACTGCCAAAATTTGGTCCTCTACCCACCAGGTTTACTCGAAGACGCAGGACGAACCGGAGGTGGAGGCCTCCAAGGTCTGACCTCCCTCCGATCGTTGGGGATACATGGTTGCCCCAGGTTCCTCTCCTCCTATTCACCGTCCTCCTCCCGTCCTCATTTCCCCTTCCCAACCTCCCTGGAACGCCTCTCTCTTGGCGGCGTGGAGGGCATGCAGACGCTGCTGCCTATCTCAAATCTCACCTCTCTCGCGGATCTATGCATATGGGGATGTAGGGATTTAAGAGGCGAGGGGATGCGGCCTCTCCTCGCCCAAGGCCGTCTCGCCAGATTAACCGTCCGCGACACCCTCAATTTCTTCGCTGGTTTCGAGCCCTCACCGCCGCTCGAACAAGAGCTTCCACCCTCTTCCTGCAAACTGCAGGAGCTTGAGACGGATGACGTCGCGGGAGTCCTTACCGAGCCCATCTGTACCTTGCTCTCTTGCTCGCTCGCCGAATTGCACTTTTGGGGGGACGAAGAGGTGGAGCGCTTCACAAAGGGGCAAGAGGAGGCCCTTCAGCTCCTCACTTCCCTCGAGAGTATCAAATTTTTGGAGTGCAACAAGCTGCAGCGCCTCCCTGCAGAGCTGCACAGACTAACCAACCTCAAGAGATTAGGCATCACCCATTGTCCAGCCATCCGGTCGCTGCCCAAGGATGGCCTCCCAAGTTCACTGCAAGAGTTGGAGATCCGCTTCTGTCCAGCCATCCGGTCGATTCCCAAGGAGTGCCTCCCAAACTCACTGCAAAAACTAGTGATCCAAGGCTACCCAGCTATCCGGTCACTGCCAAAGGTAGAAGACCTTCCAAGTTCACTACGAGAATTGGATGTCTCTCACTACAGAAACAATGAGGAGCTAAGAAGACAGTGCCACAAGTTTGTAGGAACCATTCCAATAGTCAGAGTCTGATTAACCCAAGGTAACAAAGAGGTGGGAATTTCCTACCCACAAATTTTCCTTGCTTTCCCTAACTCTTTGGCTGTGAGCATCAGCCATTACCCTTTTGTTTATTTGACTACGGCTATGGTTTCCTTTTGAATAACCCACTTGTTTTCACCTACCGTGCAGGGCTATTATTCCAAGAGGTCTTCTTCGGTGCTCCATACTACCCTATGGTAGTATGGGGTATGGAGGGATGGGCAATTTTGTAATTAGACTGTAATATAATTTTTTTTATTGGAGCTCCTAACCTAAATGAACATATGTGTAAAAAGAAATAAATATATCAGACCAAATGAGTATAAAAATAAAAATAATTTTTCTCATAATACCCCTATATCACTATATTACTCGATTTATACCACATTATATCACATGTTAAAAATATTTTTTTCCCATAATACCCTATACTATTATGCTACTCGACCTATACTACCTAATACTACAGGTGAAGGTCTAGTAGTATACAACTAATTTGGACCGTCAGATCCTTTTATACTGGTCCTTTTTGAACACCAGTATAAGGAAGTATGGAGCACCGAAGAAAACCTATTCCAATTGGTAAATTATTCTAAACTGAGGATTCTCATTCCATGTATACATGATCCTCAGTTGACAACTGTCAATTATGAACATCTCAAGATATGCCGAACGCCCTTTACATAAAACTGGTTAGTATCCTATATTCAAAATCACCATATAGTCCCACACAATATTTATAATTTTGATCCGTATTTTTATTGATTCACTGCCTATTGTTTTGGTTAATTACTTGGATGCCATTTTGCTTACAAGTTATGGAGTAGTCTGAATATTTTGCATTAGAGCTCAGGAAAAAAGTGACTAGAGATCATTTTGACATTTTTCTCATTCACAGACCAATGATGTGTGAGTTTAGGTTTAATAGTTTTAGAATGCCTTACAGCTTCCTGCCCCAATACTTAAAGTTGTCTTAGTGCACTGCTACCGAATAAGATGCGTATACTCTGAATTTTTTTATTGGTTCTGCAAAAACATTGGTTTTGCCAGTTTAACAGAATAGTTTTTCTCAGATTTTAGAACCTTATCCCTCTACTTGCCTTTTTGTTTTTTGAGATATTTCTGCAGAAAATATTGCATCCTTATGTTTTTTTTTACTCTGAGAGTACTTATCAGTTCTGAACTAATGAGTATATTGAATGTTATGTTGGTATGTATTCCTCAGCATCTTCTATACTGTCTCCATTGGAACCTCTCTTAACCAACATAAGAACTATGCTGAGATCAGATTATGTTAGTCCAAGGTAATTGCTCTTTGATTTATCCTCATGTGAACATCAAGTCATTATTCAGTACACTGCATCCCACAAGTGTTGTCTGACATGAACACGGATTATTCTAATATGCAGTGCACAAGATAACATCAAGCCTTTGAGATGTACATGCTTCTAGCCTTGTTGAACCATTCTTGAAAACACTATAGTACACAAGGGAGTTAAAGAGCATCTTCCTGGTGTTAGAAAATCCTTTGCCAATGGTAACAATTCTATATTTCTTATTATTTTCACTTATTCCTGGGAAAATAATGATGTTGGACTTTCGTGCTATTCTAGACATTCACAAGAGGATAAGATTGCTGAATGCCTACTAAGACTTTAGCAATGATGTACCAAAAACGAAGACATTTTTTAGGATCAAGTGACCAAGTGTGGCATATCTGTTGAAGTACATGTTGCATATTGTTTCATGAGCCTCCTAGTGTCAAAAGCCCCTACTAATGTCAACTTTTGTTCGCTTGGCTTATCAGCCCTGTCTAACAGATTATTTCCCTCCCAGAATCAGCCAAAATAAATAGACTTTTCAGCCCAGTCCTGCCAAGTGAACATTAGTCTCTTGCCTACAATCCATGCATGCAAGATATGTAGCAAATCAAATCAAATCCAACTTCAAGCTTCACCTTGTGGGACTGATTTGCATCCTCTAGGAGTTATGTAGTCTGTATACAAAGTCCACATTCTCTTCATACGAAATGGCCAGTCTGGAAAATCCTTCAAATCTCAATGGTCTTAATCTGTCCATATACAGCACACACCACTTCAAATCATGGCGAGATCATGATTGTGAAACTATTTTGTAAATTGAGTTCCTTCATTTTAACTACTAATCTCCGTGCTATTTGCAGTGGTTTTCATGGAATTTGTTCTACCCCCAGCTGATCCATCATCATTTTTCCCCATCTCTGTTGGGTTTTCTGCATCCAGCACTTTCATTGATTTGAAGGTTGGTTGTCCGTCCCCGCATGCTGCTCGAATGAGCCCTTCTATGTTTGGTGTCTCCCTATTCATCTCTGTCATTCGTGTTTGTCTGTAAACTCTTCAGGTTACTGGAATCCGTCCTCTGAACTCTGAAGGAAGGCAACCGTCCGAAGTTTTCACATCGGGCTTGTTTGCTCGCTGCTAACTATCAAGTAGTTTAATGCTCTTATTATGGTCTAGTTTTGTTTCACTTAAATAGTTCAACGGCACCTGATAGTGACATAGTAGTATTTTTGCCGTGAACTTCATTGAGCCATGGCCGGGAATATCATTTGCAATTGGGGAATATTTTCTTTTTGCCACCATTCACTTTTAGCTTGTTGCACAGTTTGATGCCCAGATGTATTTGCTACTGAGAAATAAGCACCTGAGTTCACGCACTTCGTTTGCTTGTGGATTTGTACTCTCCTTTTTCCTCCTGAAAATGTTGTTTCTGGATGGCTGATCAGATGTGTATAATGTGTTGGTTGTCTGGGCTAGGCTTAGGACCTGAGCCAGTATCTCACATTCTCACGCACACATAACTGTCGCGTGCTCAAGAACACAAGAATTGATTGAGTTCACGTTCGCACGAAATAGAAATGAAGAGAGAACTGAAGCTTACTAGGAAAAGTGTAGTAAAGGGACTAAAGGCCCATAAGCTGATGAGCCCATGGCCACTCAAGCAGGATGCCGGACTGAGGCGGCGGCGCACAAAGCACGCCGGACGGAGCAGCAGCGGCGGCAGGGCCCTAGGAGCTCGCGCCCTCAGATGGGGTGCCACCGTGCCAGGCCTGGTCACATTTCGGTCCCCACCCGTCTAGTCGTCCGCCGCTGGATCAATCGTCCCTTCATCGTGGTGATCCATCAAGCTCCAGTTGCCGACCATCAGTGACGGGCCTTGCTTGTAGTTGTACCGCAGCACCACAGACGCCCGGAGCCTGTTCGACGGAGAATGCCTGCAGGCAAGGACAAGGGAGGGGCGCCTACGCCTGCTGGGGGGCTGGGTGTGACACCCCGTCCTTTTAAAAAAGCATTTAAAGTACATTTTAAATATTTTCTTAATTAAATATAGTTCCCTTATTCCTCTCCTAATATTCAAAATATATTTTCTAAACAAAGTCATGCATTTAATCTTGACATGTGTGTTGCATTTGAGTGCTTTAGGACCCTCTCTAAATCTCTAAACTCCGAAGGATAGAAATTCCTCCAAGTCTCCCTTTCTTTCCAATATTTAGGTTTAATATTCAAATCTAATTTGAATATTAGTTTCCGATATCAAATCTCCCCAAAATTATTCCAAAATTATCTCCTTCAAGCCCATCCCAAAGTCTCATTTGAATCCGAATTTACATTCAAATTCGAACCTCAAATCCTTTTCAAATAATTAGAAAACCTTCTATGGGCCGCAACCCTTCCTTCCAGCCCATCCTTAAAGTCCACAAAACCCCCCTAGACTCCCCCTCACCCGCCTCCCCTCCTCTCCTGGCCGGCCCATGGCCCACGACCCGCGCGCCACTCTCCCAGCCGGCCCAGTTCGCCCCCCCCCCCCCTTCCACCTCTTTCCCTAAAAGTCTAGGTCCGCCCCTCCTTCTTTTCCTTTTGGCCCACGCGCCTCGCCCACTTGCAGCCCAGCAGGCCGCCGGCCCAGGTGGCCGCGCGCCCTTCCCCCTCCTGCCCTAGTGGCTGCAGGACGCGCCGCCAGCAGGCCGCGGCCCAGCCTTCCGCGGCCCAGCTCCCGCGCTCCCACGGCCCGGCTCGCCTTCCCCTCTCCCCCGGCCCGCACCACCCCCTTGGTCCGTGCGCGCGCAGTGCAGGCCGTCGGCCCACGCGCGGCCTGGCGCGCCCGTGCGGCCCAGCACGCCCTGCGTCGCCTCTTTCCCCCGGCCAGCCCTAGCGCCGCCGCCGCCAGGCAGCTCCGCCGCTGCCACTCACCGGCGTCGCCGCTCCGGCGGCCGGAACCTCGCCGGGGCACGCCGCCGTAGCTCCCCTCCCTTCCCTCGTTCCGTTTTCACCCTCGTTTTTCCCTTCTGTCACCGCACGGCGCCGCCTCACCGGCCGACTGCCGAGGCCGCTGTACGCCGCGCCGCCGTCCCTTGCTGCCACTGGCTGCCGCTGCTACCTGCAGTAACACCGGTCACGTGTCGTGCCGCCACCTGCAGGCCACGTCGCCCTAGCCCACCCTGCCTCATCCCTTTGACGCCGAAGGCAGGCACCGGGGAGGAACACGAGGGGCTTCCGCCCTCCCTGCTCACCGGCAGGCCACGTCGCCCCTCCGCTCCTCTCCCCGCGCGCCACGTCTCCAAGCCGACGCCCAGCGCCCAGCATCCGCGTCCCTCCCCCTGCCGTGCCTATAAAAGGCTGTGAAGGCCTTCACCTTCGTTCCTGCAAGCGCAACGCGCGCAGAGAGCATGCACGAGAGCTCTAGCTCTCAAGTGCACTGCTCAAGCGATGCAGTGCGGTAGCTCTGCCCACGTACACGTAGGAAAAAGGTGCGCCAACTGCTGCTCTGTTCTGCTCCCGGGTACGCCCGGAACAGTCCAATCAGCGGCGTAACTTTAGTCATACCACACCGTTCACGTACACGTAGGAAAAAGGTGCGCCAACTGCTACTCTACTCTGCTCTCGGGTACGCCCGGAACAGTCTAACCAGCGGCGTAGCTTTAGCCTTTTTCGCCCAGCATTGTGGACGATGCCAGTTCGGCTGGCCGCACAATGCCTGACCCCGCCGCTAAACCCCATCGCAGCTCGCCGTTTCGCAATCCTAGCCGGGATGCTGCCCGATTTCCGAGGTTCCAGCTCAGTCCACCCTAGCCGTTATAATGCCCGACCGAAATCCTGATCCTAGCCCACCTAGCAGTTGCGCTGCCCAACTCCAAACCCCAGATATTCCCCGGTACAGCCGTTATGCCGCCCAACCAAAAACCCCGGTTACTAAACCCTAGCCCGGCATAGCCGTGATGCCGCCCAACCAAAAACCCCGGCTGCTAAACCCTAGCTCCATATAGCAGTTATGCCGCCCAACCGCAAACTCCGGCTATTAAACCCTAGCCCTAAATAGCCGTTGCGCCGCCCGAATAAAACCCTAGGTAAAACCTAGCCCTCATGATGCCCGACCCAAAATCCCAGATATTAGCAAACCTTAGCCGTCATGCCGCCCATAATATTCTCGGAAAATTATATTAATAATTTTCCGGAATATTATTAGAAATTCAATCCAATATCCTTAATTATTTAGAAATCTATTTCTAAATAATTAATATAATTATTCGGGAATTACTTAGATATCCAGTAATTCTCAGAATAATTATCCCTAGCCCTTTCTCCCACACTTAGAAGCCACCCCACCGGCTAAACCCCTCCTAAGCCCCGTCGTCCTATCTATTAATTATTATTAAATAATAATAGATAATCCATCAACAAATCCATCCGGATCCGTAAGTACGTTCCAGAATATCTATCTTTCGTTCTCTTTCTAATCTATAGGCATTGATTGATTTATTGATGTTATTTTATGTGTTTTACTGTCCGATAGCTTGACCGGGCCCGACGCGACGCCGGAGCTCCAGAAGGCCCGAAGCCTCGCCCGGTCGACATACAGTTCACGCCGCGTACGGAACGTCTAAGGACCGACAATGAAGGCAAGTCTCACAAATAATATCACCCAATAACCAAAGTTTACCATTTCCTGCAGCATAAGCTATGAGGGGGCATCACGTGGGTGGATGCCCGGCCCCGCCGTAGAATGTTTTAAGATTGGGAGTGGAAGGATAGCCTCGCTAGGAGGATCCTAAGAGCCGCTCTGATCTCAGCTAAGGACCGGTTCATGGGAGAGTCTTTCTAGTGCCTAGTACAACCCCGCATGCCAAAAAGGCACAGCCTACGGGAGTGCCTATTTATGTGAGGCCTTGATTCACACCCCACCAGCGGAACTTAGTAACCCAGCCCAAGGAGCCGTATGATTGGTGCAGAGTGCCGACCGGCGAACTGGGTAGCGCCTGGTGCCGAGTCGGGCACGCACCAAGTCGGGAACGGGTATGCTGGAGACAGCCTCAGGCAGAGGACTGGGACTGGGCGGCACGGGTCGACTAGGATACAGGGTCGCAGACCCTGAGGGCCGAGGGCCCTGATTAATGCGCTCACAGACCCGGGTCGACATCCGCGAGGCGGATGATTAGTGGCCCCTGCTTAGCCCCTAGTATTACCTGTGGCTGGACCTAGGGAATGCTGACCAGCGATGGTCACCGGTGGGTACGAGTCTCGTAGGGCAGTACCTGCTTGACGAAGGTAGGGACTGACCGAATGCGGGGTAGATAAGTACGACCTCTGCAGAGGGTAAAACCTATCTTGATAGCCGTGACTCCGGAATGAGTCCACTTAGTCAAAGCCCCCACTGATTAGATTTACTTTCTTGCATGGGGAACCCGGACGGCAGGAGTGCCGATGACTGGGTTCTGGGGTTAATGTCAGGACTGGCAGGGAGGAAATGCCCCTCCAGGCCCAACATTTATTTCTTTTAATTTAATTTATTATATTATTGAATTTGTGAGATTTGCTGGGTATTCAACTCTGAATACTCACTCTTGCCTTTCATTGTCATACAGGGTTAAGCTCCAGGGCGATATGGTGCTGCCACCCACCCCGGTGGCAACGAGTGCCCGCCGCCCTCCGCTAGCTAAATCGGTGTAAATATTTAACTTATACGTTATTTACTGCTTCTGACACTAATCTGTGTCGAAATCCGTATCAGCGTACTGATCCAGGGACTGATACGGGTGGTCGAGGGACGTCCTGGCCAAGGGGTCCCCACATTGGGGGCGACAGCATCGGCATCGTCGCCCTCGCGGACCAAGTTCTGCAGCACATCCTCGGCTTCCTGGAGACGCAGGAGTCCGTGCGTGCTCGCTTGCCGCTGGCCCGGTATAGAATTCCAGATGGGCCGGCACTAGCACGGCACGAGGCCCGATCGATAGTGCCTAGCGCCGGCCCGGCCCGATGACCCTTTAGTGCCTGGGCCGCCACCTCGGCACGGCACGAAAATAGGCGGCCCGATTGACAGCCCGATAAACTTGTAGGCCTTCTCTAATAACCGGCCTGTTAAAGGCCTGTTTTCCACCGACGGCCCAACAAAGGCAACAAACAGATCAACCCTAATCTTCTTTCTCACTTCTCTCCCTCTCTCCTCTTTCCCAGACCAAGCCGCCGCCCCTCCCTCCCATCGCGTCGGCTCTCCTTTCTCCGCTGCGACGGCCCGCCCTCCCTTCTCCTCCACGCCGGACGCCATGGGAGGCCGCAAGCTCCGCTGGACGGATTCGCCTCCCCCTCTCCCTCCTCAGCTCCGCCTCCACGCGGATTCGCGTCGGCCGCTGGGCACCGTCGTCGAGGGCGGCCGGGAGCCGCGTCGGCCTACCTCGTTGGGCGGAGTCGCTGCCGCCTGCGTCGCCTCGCCGCTTCAGCTCTGTCTCCACGCGACGCGCGCCGGCCGGATCTGCACCGCCGCCCCTCACCCTGGCGCTCTCCGACGACGGCCGCGCCGGCCCCTCCTCCGCCGCCTGGAGCGCCGCGCCGGCCTCTCCTCCGGCCTCCTCATCCGCCGCGGCGGCCGCGCCAGCCCCTTCCTCCGCCGCCACTCCAGCAACGCCGCCCGCCAGCTTCGGGCTGGCCAGGCCCGATGGCCCGGCGGCTTGACCTTCGAGCCCGACGGGCTTAGTGCCGTCCCGGCCCGAAAAAGTGCCCTTAGGGCCGGGCCTGGGCCGCGAGGTCGGCACGACGGCCTGGCCCGGCCCGGCACTAAAGGCCATCGGGCCTTCATAGGGCCGGGCCGTGTCGGGCCGGGCCACATAGGGCTAGGGCCGGGCTCGGGCCGGGCGGCCCGTTTGGAATTCTATATGGCCCGGCCTCTGATATGCAAGACTAGCGTTCACCTCGGCCAAAGTATAATCCTGGAATGAAAGTACATATACAGGGTCAAAAACGGCAACGACACGTGCTGTTGTCAAATTAAGTCACCGCACTAGTATATAATAATTTGTCGAAATCTCGGATATCCCTGCCGAAATTCAGAAATACACCTGCTTGGAGTCCTGCACGCTGGCAGCTCCTGATGCGTATGTTCAGACGAGAGGCGGCGGCTTCCTCATCACTCGTCAGGACTGAGCAGCGACAGAGAGGGCACGCTGCGAATCACTCTGTGATGCCATCAGTGTTTAGTACTGACTGTGGTATGTGGTCATCATCACGAGACAACGCGAATCACTCTGGATTACGCGCGCTTTCCATAATGCTTTGGCTTTATAAAGCAAAGGATGATGCTTTTGCATTACTAGGTAGCATGTGCGTGCGTTGCTACGGGACATCAAAAATTTTATACTAAAATGCACAGATTGCAAAATAAAAATAATAACACTGCAAAATTAAATACCGATATTAAAATGACATTTATCCAAAAAAAAGTATGTTTGCACAAGCTAACTTCCACAAAAGCAAGCAAGTGCTTCCAAGAAACCAAACATTGACACAATTACTCTCGCAAAAACAAAATGACAGCATGACACGCAATTCTACCTCCAATTGAGCTCGTAGAACGCAGAAGGATCCTGACATAAGTTAGGGAATTGACATTATAACTGGTAGGAAAATGAAGACACTTCTTTGTTCTTGATTGGTACACAGGCAACATTGTCTAGTTAATTTACCACTCCCATCAAACCATTACAAGATAATCTCAAATATATTGTACATTGATCAAGATATCCTTTAGTTACTAACTTCACATCTACTCCGATTTGCAATCAATTTTGTGCTACCAGTTGAAATGTCCACACAAAGCTTCTAGCTGCCACTGCTCCTTCTCGTCGTGCATTTCACACTCCCATCCAGCAGGGCCACTGCAGCCAACAACCACGTGCTCCATTTTCAACTTCCCAAAAGCTTTCTTGATGATTCGACCATGCAATGATGAAAAACTGAGTAAACCTGATAAGCACAAAAAAAAAAAAAAAAAAAAAAAAACAGATCACCGACTCGTACCTCCACAGAATGTGGCGTTGCTAGTCTATATGTCTATATACATGCACTTAACATGCCAACATATGAATATTTTGACCGATGGAGTACAACACTTGAAAGTTACCCAGTCACTGTCGTACATGATACATCATACATGTATCAGGAGAAGTAAGGTTGATACCAAGCCCACCAGACCAGCCCGTGTGCTCAGAATGAAGACATTTTGTTCATGTCATCAAATTCTGCTATCTGCAGCAGAAAACAGTAGCAAATGAGTTGTAAAGTAAAGACACAACAACCGAGCAGCAAATAAGGAGCAACACAAATGCACAAAAAAGCAGCTAGCTATTGTTTTCAGTGTTTACCCAAAGACAAATGTGATGTGCTTCCAACCTACTGTACATCACCGGATTTAAAGTAGTCATGGCTGCAGGGAAAATGTGATGCACGACCAACTAAACAATTTCCTAAACATGGGTGTCTTTTAGACATGCTGATGTAAAATGGGAAATTGAGAACCCTTCACGCAATCCTACTGAAATGCAGACAATATCATGTACTATGTATCCCAAATTCCCAATCACCAAGATATGAAAACTGAGGACTCACAGTTGTACTTTTAAGAAAACAACTGCCTTCAGAACAGTGCAAGTAAAAATTCATTAATGGTGCTCCTATGGCAAATTCCAATTTTTTCACATGTGCAATATCACAACAAAAACAAGATCAAGCATAGTACATGTGTAGAGGGACTGATGAACTTGTGGTAGCAAGAACATCAGGTCGATCAACAGATGGACTAAATGCCAGTGAATATATCGTCGATGGGTATGTTCCCCACCGAAAACTATGTGACTGTATGAAGTAAAAAGGCAAAAATAAATTAGTCGGATCATAGAGAGTGCGCAATCTCAAAGGAGAAAGGTGTAATTTTCTCTTGGTTGCTTGTGTGATGTGATGTACTCTAACCATAGTACCCTTTCCAGAAGCCGTTGCCAGGTAGTTGTTATTGGACTGCTTGGTATTTTAAATAGGGCCAACAATGATTCAAGATATTTTCTATTTGAGAGGGTGATCATAAACAAACATAGCAGCCTTAGTATTTTCTTTGCAAGAACCTAGAGAAAAAACAGGTGATAGAGAGAAAGAAAAAGTGTCCTAGGCTAGCAAAAAAGTAGGAATGGCTAGCAATGAAATCATTTCTTTGATCATTTATGACTTCCAGCTTTTGATCTTTTGAAACGAGAAAAAAATAGAATGCAAAAACAATTACTGAATAAGTTGATTTGATCGAATGGCAAAGTAAACCTTCTGCTCACTTAAAGCATGCCCTGAATTAACAACACATGAAAGCTCTGAGGTTAACTCTAACCTTTTGTTCATTTGAAGCATGCGTTGCATTAACAACAGACAGTTGTTTCAATTCCGACTATAACCTTCTGCTAACTTGAAGCACACCCTGCATTTACAACAACTTGAAGTCTGTTTAAAAATTCCTTTTTTGTTCAGTCGCATTCTGTTGCTTCTCACACACATCATATTGAGTTTCTGTGATAATTGTGTAAAGAGCTTCAAGAAAGCTTCTAAGAACTGCAAGACAACAGAGTAGAAGGATAAGTCTGCAGCGAGCTTTAAAAATTTGCCATAAATTTGTGCAGCGAGCATCTAGAATGCAATGCAGTCATCACAGATTCAAATTATTGTGCATTTTAGTGAGGACATTTTCTGTTTCAGAACAAACAACCACTTTACAATTCACAATCTGAGGTCTGAGGATGAATGGGAGCAATATTGTATTTTACCCGAGTTGTCAATGCAATGATGTCATAAACTAAATGATATATGATACTGAAGTAAATTAACATGGAGACTTCTCCACCATTCTACTCCAAATAGGTGACAACTTTGTTGTTTCAAAATTTAGCCTTACAAAAATCACACCTGGAATCTAGAAGCAAAAGAAGGATAGATCGGTGAGAAAGGATAGGAAAGAACCGATACCCCTGTTTCCCCCTAATTCGATAACCGGTAGATCAAAACAAACCTTAACGGGAGTTGGGGTTGTGCTCGACGGAGTCGTCCTCCTCGTCGATCCAGTTACTTTAGCAGGAAGAGGATCGGCTCAAAGCCTCAATGAACTCCATCTCATCATTGGGTACTTTCATCAGTAAGCGTCTGCATAGGCGAGATTCAATCAGATCGATTTTGATTGATCCATGCGAATCCGATAACATATGGCATGCGAATCAGATCGAGAGAGAGAGAGCACCTTGTTCTAGAGCGCGGAGGAGGGGCCATCAACGGCATGGTGTAGCCGGCGAACCCATCATGGTGCTTCTTATGAGGCTCTCCTCGCGCTTGACCTAAAGCCGAAATCCTAGGGGCTCGTCATGACCTCGGCCGATACGGACTCACTCCGCAGCTGACAGGAAGGATGGGGACGACGAGGATTCATTCTCCCCCATGGCAGTGCACGGGGAAGTCGGAGGATTCAGCTACGAGAAGGGCATGCAAACCTTGTCGTCGGCGGCGGCGTTGGTGGTGGCGACCAACGTGACTGGGTGCCCGGCCATGACGGCGCGCGGGGCCTCTGGATCTCAACGACATGGGTCCAGGCTGCGGCGGATGCCCCGGGCGCAGGACCACGCCGGCACCAGAACCGGTGGCGCGACGCAGGGTCCTTGCCGCGGAGTCCCGTCGTGGCTCGACACGAGCGACAGTTGCGAGATCGGCGAGGAGGAGCAGGCAGAGCGCCGGCCATGGCTCAATTTGGCGGGATCGAGATGCGGAGCAGGAGTGGTGTGGTGCGAAGGCGGAGCAGCGGCGGCAGCATCAGCGTCCTCGGGCAAGAGCGCGGGAGGTGGAGGGGAGGAGGCGGTGCGGGAGGAGCGAGGGCGTCGTGGGCAGAGTGGGAAGGATGGGGGGTCGTGGCCTCGTGGGCGGAGGCGGCGACGCAGTGTCAAGTTCGGTCTTCGGGGAGGGCGAGGAAAAATCGGAGGGACGGTTGCCGCGGGATTGCAGAGGGAGAAGGGCCCACATGACGGCGCTGTTTTTCGCAGAGGGGGACGGCGACGCGATTTGCGACGCTCGTTGGCAAGAACCTTTCGCCAAATTACTCTTTTTAGTAGTAGAGATTGGTGGGTGACCCTTGAGCACAAGCTCACTGTTGCCCGATTCCTTCCCTGTTGTTGATGTCGCTCACCTTCCCCGTTGCATTGGATTCCTGCACAGCTTTGCTTTCCCCGCTGCTTGCTCTGTTCATCTATAATCTGTGTTCTGCTGCTGCTTCAGCACATCACCATCTCTACTCTCCGGCGTGGTGTCATCTTATGTTGGCTGCAGCAGCTGCGATCAAGCAACAAGCTGTGTAGTCTTCATCAACTTCTGCACATCACTTGGGTGAGTATGTAAATAGCGTTGACGCAGCATCAATCATTTGCTACATACTGACATTAATTTGGGGCAATTGCTCATCACGATATCCTGTTCGTACAAGATGCAGCTAGCACCCTGAAAGATCTCCCGACTGGTACCCCCCGCTGGCGCGCGGACAACACGGTAGCTCTGCTTAGCTAATCGGCCACGTCTTCTCCACCGTACCGGATCTCAGTGCTTAACGTCAGCGCGGGTGCCCTCGTGCCCTGCCGCCCCTGGACGTGTTGCTTGGCGGCTTGGCGCTGGTACTGACATAGTGACATGAGATCTTTCGGGTAGGCGCCGGAGGAAGCAGCGGCTGTGTTGGCGTAACAACTTCGTGGATCAAGTTCTTCTCGTTTTCCTTTGTAAGCACTCTCGTAATGATACCATCCCCGTTTATTTTGTTCCTCTGGCAATATAATAGCACTGTCAGTACTCAGTGCCACCAGCGACATATGCTAACAGATCGTGTTCATGCATCAGAGCAACATCAAAGGTCGATCTTCGTTTGTGGAGGCGAGGATCGATGGAGGTCGGCATTGAAGCGGCGCGCTGGGTGGTCGGCAAGGCGCTGGGCCCCGCGTCCGGCGGTGTTCTGGAGGCCTGGGCTGCCAGCACCGAGCTCGGCGTCAACATCCGCGCCCTCAGGATGGAGCTGCTGTACGCGCAGGGCATGCTCAACAACGCCCGCGGCCGCAGCCATGGCCGCGAGATCCACAACCCAGCCCTGTCAGAGCTACTGCAGGAGCTCCGGGACCTGGCGTACAGCGCTGACGACGCGCTGGACGAGGTGGATTACTTCCGCATCCAGGATGAGCTCGACGGCACCTACCATGCCGCCGACGAGCATGCAGGGGGTTGCCTCCGCAACCACGCACTCAATGCTCGCCATGCCGCTAAAGGCATAGGCAAAATGCTTGGCTTCTCCTCCTGCTCGGGCTCTGCAAACCGCGGCGACCGAGACGAGGCAGATGAAGAGACGGGAAGAACCCGCTGTGGAGCTTGGCCATGTCGTGGGAGCACAACTCTTGACGACGAGGAAGAAGAAGATGCTCGCCGTCGAGTCTCCTGTGGAGTTGCCCTGCCATGCGGCGGGCAAACCACACGTGAGACCGAATCCTCGCCGCCACCCAGCAACCGAGAGGAGGTTCAGAGCGGGTGCACGCACAAGCTTGCTTCCGGTGCTCGCAACGCCATCAGCACCGTTGGCAAACACCTCCCTTGCTACTCTGTTTCTTCACCCGTCCAAAATGATCCCAACACCAACATAGCACCCAGTGGACCAAGATTTCTCTGTTGTGCCCGTCCAAATAAGGCGCCACAGAGAGAAGAAGCACCGAAGCTCAAGTTCGATAGGGTTGAGATGTCCAAAAAAATGAAGGAGATCACGGGGCAGTTAAAGCCTGTATGTGCCAAGGTATCCACAATTCTTAATCTAGAGTTATTGGACACAATCGCAGCATCTAGAGTTATTGGTCATGCACCCTTGCTCGCAAATAGTGCTGCTACAACAAGTCGACCCATAACCACTGAAGAGCTTATAGAGCCCAAAATCTATGGAAGGAAGGATGAGGTGAATAAGATTATACATGACATCACTAAGGGTGATTACCGTGACAACGACCTCACGGTGCTTCCAATTGTTGGTCCAGGGGGCATAGGAAATACTACTTTTACACAACACATATATAAAGAACTTCACACTACTACAAAAAATATTTTCGGAGACGGTTTTTTTTGCATTAACGGAGGCAGTTTTGGCAACCGTCTCTAAGCTCGGGGCTCTGTTAATCGATAATTAACAGAGACGGTTTGGGAACCGTCTCTGTTCATAAGCATTAACAGAGACGGTTTTTGTAACAACACCGTCTCTGTTAATAAGCATTAACAGAGACGGTTAACAACACCGTCTCTGTTAATGGTTTTACAGATAAAAAAATGATTTCGAATCCTAATTTTGTCGGGCCACACATATTTTACACGTTCATGTCGGATAAACACATTACATCCATTCACACATAAATGTTCAAAGTCTTAACACATTATTACATCCATGCAGGTATAGAGTTCAAAATCACACATCACACATGTTCACATGGCGTAGCTTACACGTCACCTAATTGAAGAGTTCCGCGAACTTGTAGTCGCTCATGTCTAGACCGCTAGTTCTCCAGTGACGTAGCTTCGCGAACTTCGGCTCCGTTGCTAGCTCGCTCTCGGCATTGAAGAATTTTCCTGTTGCCTCACAACATAGATCCAAAGTAAACTTACAAATGTCTTGTACTGTTCTAGTAAAGCTTTGATGGCCCACATTTTCATGGGTGCCCCCTCCTCGAGACTTTTTGAGCTCTCGCCAGCTGTCTGTATATTTGCCGAAATTCCTGAGGTACTCACAAGCAAAGTATCCACACGTGACTGAGCCAAAAGGTTGTTTGGCACACTGCATGCCTGACATATGTAACACATACTTAGTCTTTAGGACATATATAAATAAAATTATTGATGAATATAGTTTCATGTACGTACCGGGAAATTTCGCCTCACGGACAGTCTTGAGCCCTGTTTCTTCTTCTTCTTCTCAGACCTCCGATCATAGGACTCAGGGTTTTGGACGTACTTCTTGTAAGCGTTGTACACACATATCAACCACTAGTGTTAACAACCAATTTCTGACGTAAATTTAAGTGCATACAAGAATGTGTCGTCACTTACTATCGCAAACAATCCTCGAAATCTTTGTAACCTTGTTTCTTCGTTGTCTCCATTGAGTCTAGTATAACCGCAATTCCATCCTGAGGATAGATCATGAACACAACCCAGTGGCCCATGACGCCCAAGCTGCACCATTGAAATAATATGGATCGGATCTCGGATCTTGAAACATGAAAAGTGATGAACCCAATAGCTATAGCAAATAACGTTTGTACTCACCCGAACTGGTGGGCGGCAAGGATACACCCATTTCCCCGAATCTTCTTCATTGCTTGTAATATGTATTGTCCTTTTCTATACTTCAGTTCATTTTGCAGCTTAGTCCGGACTAGCACTCGTTCAAGCCTGTCCAAATTCACCAACTGGGGATGTGTGTCCGGTATATCATGCCCAATGATGGCCCTCTGGGTGATATGCATAGGAGATAGATAGATAACTCTTTCTTCACCACCTAGTTCCTTGCACAAATATGATTGCAACCTGAAAGCAAAAGTCGTTGTCATGGCAATGTTAGTTTGATCGAATGGAACATAGTGCACTAAGCGATGTAGAGGTTCAAAAAAAGGCTTACATGGCAAAAAGGGTGACTTGGGCAACGTCGAGGTCCTTGCGCCGCATTAGCCTAAGCATGTCATGGAAGTCAACGACGAACTGACAGTCTTCTTCCAAGTGGAAGTACTCAGCGGGGACACGCACAATGAAATCCCTCATGCCTAACTTCGAAGCATGCATATACCATTTATGGAACCTGCGAACCTCCCATGGCTCATCGAGGAGCTGGCTCAAGGGTAGCATAGGCTTGCCATTCTCGAAGTTTTCGAGGCAATCAGGAGTAAGGCCCAAAATTGACCCTGGCGGTTTTTGCGGCCTGAAATTGACACAAGGAGTGCAAAATTGTGGTAGCATCATCTAGGCACATAGAATATGTTGACTGTTGGGTTGCCATTAGCATATACATACCTATCAAACTCCGTTGAATACTTGTGCACTTCAGCAATTTTGAACGCCGCCCAGTCCTCCTTGGTCATGTAGGGAGGTATGCCCTCCTCTTCTGATGTAGCCTTCTTCGGCGCAGGAGGACATTGCCCTTTGTCCTTTGGAGCACTTGGAGGCGGTGTTTCGTTGCCTCCTTGTGGGTTGCTCGTGTCGGGAGGTCGGGCGTTGTCGTCGCCACTGCTGCCTGGGGCGTTGTCGTCGCCACCGTTGTCGTCATCGTCGTCGCTTGGGCCACCTGGGGGAGACGACGGCGGTTGCGGGGGAGGTGGCGTCCGCTCCTTTGGTTTCAAGTCAATATCTGCCTTGTTCCACAGGACGGTCATGCCTATGATAGCAGAGCCGATGGTCGTAATTCCTTCCCATTCAGTTGGATAGTCAAGTTCTTGACCCTCGAACTCATCGCCCGTCCACGCTACGTCCACCAAGGCATAGTCTGTTGGGATGGGCATGCCACCGTACCTGGCTTCAGGGTTGGGAGGTTTTACTATTCCCTCTGCCACTTTGATCTTCTTCCTTCCCATCCTGCCCTAGGGCACATGAAGCACGCAAAGAATTGGCTCAGTGATCTCATCGACCGGGTACCTTCGGAGTTCTGATGTACCCGGCCCCATCTGTTCTTGTACGATGGCTTCATCCTGTTGTGGCATCACGCCTGCCTGGACGAACATTTGCTTCCTTAGCTCCACCATCTCGGGGTCAGTACTCGTGAAAGCCTCTTTTATCGTCTCTTTGATCATGTCCTTCGTTACCTCAGCTCTGCCTTTCTGCACGAGCTCTTCCTTGTATCTCTGCCTTGTGTGGTAAGAGGCGGCGTCGGATTGCCATGACTCCACATTTTTCCTAGCTATGCCTAGAGGATATGCCCCGAACACGGCCGTAGTACTCAGGGGTTCCCAGCACCTCGGTCAGCATGTCGTGCTGCTTGTGTGGTGTGAAATCCCCGGATTCCTTGGCCTTTTTGAGGCTGATCAAAGCATTCTCCAGCTCTTCGATCCGTGGCTCGTTGTACTTGGTCCTGCCCTCCTTCAGCTTCTTCGGCTTACGAGCCTTCATGAAGTCACGTGCCCTCAAGTCGACGCCTTCCAACGGATCGGGCACCCCGGCCTCAGCTGCCTGCCTTTCCTCTTCACGCCACTTGGGCCGCTTGGCGTCATACCCTGTTGGGCCCAAGTGGTGGTGGAGCTTGTTCCTCTTTGCGAGTAAAGAGTTCTCCTCGCCCTTGATTTTTGCTTCTTCAGTGCTCACCAATTTAATAAATTCTTCCCATTGGGGCTCCTTGATGAAGTTGTAGTCGTTGAAAGGTGTCTTCCCTTTCTTCCAATATTTCGACTTGAGATTAAACCTGAACTGACGAAGGGCTTTGCATGCAACAGCCAAAGCATAGCCCTTGCACAATTCTTCATCATATTGGTCCTCTGGATAAGTGAACCGCAACTTCACTTCTCCCCACACGGCATCCTTGAGGTGCTTCGGGACTCGCCTCCAATCAACATATGTGATCGACACAAGCTCCCTGGCTATACAAGAGCACTGGTTACTGAAGACGCCGATGACAGTGGTTGGCTCCAAGGGCTCTCCTTCTAGCCCTATCTTGTGTATGGCACTCACAGTTTTGAGCGACCCTATCTGATGCCTCCCGTGTTGGCCCTTCTTTCTACCACTACTCTTGGAACTGGCTCCTTTGGTTGAAGTGCTCGGTGTGGGACCGGATCCATATCCCTCGAGTGCTCCCTCGTCAGGGAAATCCAAAGACAAAGGCACCGTCGGCATCTGTCGATGACAAGAAGTTGCATTATTAATTTACTTGTTTGGATTCTCAAACACATAGGAAAATGTTATGTTAGTGATTTACTAACCCGATTCACATCATCTGCTGGGCCCCTTGCTGGTGTCCTAGAACCTCGTGTTGAAGGCTCCGGCGTCGGAGCATAGGTCGGATCATCTTCCTCTTCCGTACGAACTTTCTTAGCCGGCCTCGGTGTAAGCTCCTCTGACTCGTACTCGGTGCTCTCGGAGTCCGATGATGAGTTTTCCTCATCAGTCGCAACCGGAGTCGGCTGGCGCCATTCTTCATTAGGCTCGGTCGCCATTGGAAGCTATATATGAAGAAGAGAGTTATATAGACATTACACAGGGAAAACCATTTGAGCTCTATTCTCTATTGCAAGGGTTAAATATTCAAAGCAGAAATTTTAACTTATCAAGAGGAACAGTTCCTACAGACCATATAAGGATGAAATATTTTTGAGTCAAACCAGAAAAGATACAAAATAAATGATTCAACATCCATAAATAAGGAGGATGCCTATAAGCTGGCAAGTTAATTATATAAATGCTCAGTGCTAGTTTGCTAAGATTTAACTAAACTTGACACATCAATTCACTGGACAACAATGACAGCATCTGGACAGAAACAATGCATGCACAGGCTAAATTACATTATCAATTTAGGGTCAGGGTATTGGCAACAAATTGTAAAAGTTTGTGGACTATGATCTCTGAAGTAACTAACTGTAATATAGGTTCCTTGGACTGGACAGCGGCACTGATTCGAAACGTCACCGCCTCCGAAAATGATGGGCATTAACAGAGACGCAACCATTTCGCAAGTGTCTCCTAAAATGTTTTTTGTAGTAGTGTCAGCACCACTTTGAGGAAACAATTTGGGTATGTGTGTCTACCACATTCAGTGTGTATAGACTCAAACAAGAGATTGTGGACAAAATGAAATTATTGGACAAAAAAGACGGTCAAGATAAGCTGATTGAAGAAAATTTAAAACTCAAGAAGTTTTTGCTTGTATTGGATGATATGTGGAGCTGTAGTGATGACCAATGGAGAAGTTTTTTATTTCCTTTCACAAAAGGACAGACTAAAGGGAACATAGTTCTAGTTACGACTCAGTTTCCTGCAGTACCACAAAAGGTTAATAAGACAACTAATCAATGGATAGACCTCCAAGGTCTAGACACTGAAGAATTTAAGGAGTTATTCTTAGCCTATGTCTTTGGTGATAAAGAATCAAGCAATGATCATAGTGGATTACGTGATATCGGTTTTAGAATAATGGAAAAAATAAAGGGTTCCCCTCTTGCAGCAAAAACCGTTGGAAGATTATTGAGAAAACACCTTGACTTTGATCATTGGAATAGAGTCCTTGAAAGTAAGGAATGGGAATCAGAAAGTGGTGAAGATGATATTATGCCGGCCTTGAAGCTTAGCTATGATTACCTTCCTTTTCATTTGCAACATTGCTTTAGCTATTGTGCTTTGTTTCCTGAAGATTACAGATTTAAGACAGAAGAGCTAATTCATTTGTGGATAGGTCTTGATCTGTTGCATTCATATGGGCAAAATAAAAGGATCGAAGATATTGGACGAAACCATTTGACAGAATTGGTTAATTATGGATTTTTTAGAAAAGAAGGAGCTGATGAATGCGCTCGTTATGTTATCCATGATCTACTACATGAACTAGTGCTAAAAATCTCATCACAAGAGTGCCTTAGCATATGCAACTATAATGTGAGATCCACACGAATCCCACCATCGACTCGTCACCTCTCTATCAATATCGATGACACAAGTGTCAAGGATAGAATGGCTTTTGATACATGTCAGAAGGATCTTATTAGTACACTACACAAAAGATTGAAAGTTGAAAACCTACGCTCTTTGATGTTATTTGGGCGATGGCATGGTAGCTTTGTGAAGATTCTTGCTAGTTTATTCAAGGAGGCAAAATCTCTTCATGTTGTTTTTCCTGTCCAAGGCATCATATAATGTGGAAGATTTGTTGCACAACTTTTCAAGTTGTGTCCATCTTCGCTACCTTCGGATCCAGGGTTATTATGATGGCATAAGACTACCCAACATTATTTCAAGATTCTATCACCTAACAGTCCTAGATCTACGAGAAAACTACGTTGCAGATTATTCAACAAGAGATATGTGCAACCTCTTAAAGCTGTGTCATTTTCTTGTTCCAGATTATAGAACAGAAATACACAGTACAGTAGCATTTTTGAGGTGGGGAAATTAAAATCGTTACAAGAACTGAGAAGATTTGAAGTTAGAAAAGAAAGCATAGGTTTTGAATTGAATCAGATAGGGCATTTGCTAGAACTTTGTGGATCATTGGAAATTAATAATCTTGAAAAGGTTCAAGCAAAGGAAGAAGCAAATGAAGCAAAATTGATTAAAAAGACCCACTTATGCAAGTTAATATTACATTGGGATAGTGATGGCTCTAATAAGGATTCAGCACGAGAAGCACAAGTTCTTGAAAGGCACAATCGTCAGGTAGATAATTGAAGGATGGAGCCAGCTAATCCAACCAGTGCATCAACTCTCCTTTCCACATGTCAGCTAGCGACACCGTATGCATCTACCCCCTATGCGCACAGAGTATTTATCGGTCAAATTCTTCGCTTGGTTGGCATTCAAGGACGCCTTTGGACAGCAGACAGAAGGGTCTTGACTCGATCGTCATGCTGCTGTCCTGGTGTATCCAGAAGGAATGGAGCCACCGGACATTCGACTCTCAACCGTTGCGCAGCGTGTCCCATATCGTCTCCGACATTCTAAGTGAAGGACACATGTGGATCAGGGCTGGTGCCAAGCACCTGGCTGCAATCGAGTGGCCGCTGCCGGCAATTGTCGGGCCACCAATAGAAGCACAAGGCGGCTTAGGACAGCTATCTAGCTAACCTTTCAGTCAGAGGAGTTTTAGTTGTTCCCATAGGCCGTATAGTCGTGTAAGAGTTCAATCCCGTGTGCGAGCGTCCGGTTGGGCCACGTTATAAGCCTAAAACATTTTATTTTTAATATAAAGATATGCAGTTCTCCTAAAAAACAATGGGGCTATTGCATTCTTGCCCTTACTTTCAACCCCAATTGTGATTTTACCCCGACTTTTGTCCGCTTTGCATTTCTACCCTTACTGTTTCGAAACGAAGTCTCCGTTTGCCCCTATTTCCAACACCGTTACCTGCACCCCGATTAAAACAATTGGAAAAATAACAAATGCCCTCTGTGAAAAGACTAACCTACCCCTTATCTCTTATCTCTTTTCTGGTTGACTCAAGAAACAGATCGAGACCTCTGTTCCAATCTTCATCTCTCGCATCTAGGGTTTAGGGAGGCCTGGCGGGCCTGGAGGCGCGGCGGGCGGCGGCCAGGAACGAGCGCGCGGGCCCGAGTGGCGCGGGCGCGCGCGGCCTTGAGCGCGGGGCCAGGCGCCGGCGCGTGCGGGCCCGAGCGCTGGGCGCGGGCGCGTGCGTCCTAGAGCGCGCGCGGCCAGGCACACGTGCGGCCTCGAGTTGCGCGGCCAGGAGCGGGCGCGCGTGGCCTTGAGCGCGCGAGGCCAGTGCTCGGCAAGGGCACGGATGAGCAGGCAGGCGCCCATGGCGTCGGAGTCCAGAGCTATGGAGTTGGTGCCAAGGTACAAATTTTTGACTGCATATTACTCAACTGGTGGGATGAATTAACCTTAGGATTTAGACAATTGTGCTAATTCGGTTCAATTGCTCTGATTTGTAGGCCAAATCAAATGAATCTGAATCTTATTGTTAGGGTTAGGTCCTTCTTCAGTTTGCCTGATGGGGGACAAAAACATGGATGCAGGGTAGAACTTTGCCAACACAAACCATTGACATCCATAGTTATAGCTTGCTGGAGTTGGTTAATTTCATCGCTAAACACTATATGTGGGGTTCCAAGCAGCACATTACTTTGTGGCGTGAGTTGGAATATTCTGTGGAGATAAAATCTGATGAGGATCTGCTTGACTGGTGTCAACATAATTTGGATGAGGAAATAGTGCGAATCAATGCTCAGATTATTGATTTTGAGGGCCCATTGCAGTGTTCGCCAACGAAACGTAGGTGCCACCCATCCGTGAGAAACAAAGCACCCACCAATGAGAGACCCACCGATAAACCCACCAATGAGAGAGCCTCTGAGAATGCCACCAATGAGAGAGCCTCCGAGAAACCCACCAATGAGAAAGCCGCAAGCAAGAAAAAGAGAGGCACCAAATCTAGGGGAAAAGGTGGAGATGATGATGAGGGTGTAGGAGTTGATGAGGAGGGCATGCATTCTGACTCTGATTCGCTTGTGGCACCAAGTGATAGCAGCTATGACAGTGACTTGGCTAGATCATCTGATTCTGATGATGATGGCTGTGATGATGATGGCTCTGACTCTGAGTTTGATCCAGATGGTGAAGTAGTTGACAATGATGAGGAATATGACCCTCCTCCCTTTTCATATGATGCTGATAATCTCATTATTGATGTAAATGTGGTGTTCCCAGATGTGGATCAGTGCAAGTCTGCAGTTACCCATCATGCAATCTTGAATGATCATGCTTTTGAGACTGTGAAAAAAGACAAGAGTAGATTTAGAGATAAATGCAAGAGAGCCGATGAGGGCTGCAAGTGGAAGTTTTTTGCATCAACAAGTACAAAATATGTTGGCTGCAAGGTAACCATCTAGTACCTTTTCTTGTCATTTTCAGCATCTATTTGTCACCTTTTCATGTCATTTTCAGTAACCATCTAGCTGAAGTTCATGTCATTTTCAGTAGCTATTTAGCACCTTTTCATGTCATTTTTAGTAGCTATCTAGCACCTTTTCATGTCATTTTCAGTAGCTATTTAGCACCTTTTTCTGTCATTTGCAGCAACTAATTAGCACATTTTCATGTCATTTGTTCTAGGTTAAGACGAGTGGACCAAAGCATACTTGTGGTTCTTTCAACAATTGTTGTGAAACAATGGCCTCAAACAAATGGGTTGCTGAAAGAGTGGTTGATTTGTTGCGGGACGACCCTGAAATGACACCAAGGGATTTGCAGAGAATGCTGCAGAAGAAGTACTCCATAGATGTTCCATACCATAGAGTTTACAGAGGCAAAAATAGAGCAATGGACACTATATATGGGAAGTGGGATGACAGTTATGACTTGCTACCGACTTATCAAGCTGAACTACTCAGGGTTGTACCTGGAAGTATTATTGAGCTAGACACAAAAAGGATGACAATGGTGATTTGTGTTTTAGTAGGTTCTTTGTTGCTCTCAAACCATACATTGATGGGTTTTTGCAAGGTTGTAGACCGTACATTGCCATGGATGCCACACACTTGACAGGAAGGTCAAGAGGTCAGTTAGCAGCAGCGGTTGCGGTGGATGGTCATAATTGGCTATTTCCAGTGGCCTATGGTGTGATTGAGGCTGAGTCTAAGGAAAGTTGGACTTGGTTTGTCAACAACTTGAAAAAGGCTATTGGTACTCCTCCTGGTTTGGTCATTAGTACAGACGCGGGAAAAGGTATAGAGGTGGCTGTTGGTGATGTATATCCTGGAGTTGAGCATAGAGAATGCATGAGGCACTTGTGGAAGAACATGAAGAAGAATGGGTATGGTAGTGAGCTTTATGGCAAGAATATGTGGTGTGCTGCCAAGAGCTTCACAATTGATAAGTTCAACTACTTCATGGGCAAGATAGAGGAGAAGGATCCTGGTGCACTTGGGTGGTTGGATGACAACCATCCATATATTTGGAGTAGAAGCAAATTCTCTGAGGATTGTAAGGTAGATTACATCAACAACAACCTTTCTGAATGTTTCAATAGTTGGGTGTCAAAAACCAAGGACTTTCAAGTTGTTGAGATGCATGACAAGATAAGACAGATGATCATCAAGAAAATAGTTTTGAGGGCCAAAATTGCTAGGAAAATGTCAGGAAAAATCATCCCAGCTGTCACCGATGAGCTGAATGCTAAATCAAGACTATTAAAGACCATGAGGTGTTGATATGTGGGGCTGGAACAGCAGAAGTAACTGTGAACAGATTCAGACATGCAGTGAATTTGGAACACAGGACATGTAGTTGTAGGGCTTGGCAAGTGACAGGAAAGCCCTGCACTCATGCTTTAGCCTTCATTGCTAGGCTTAGTAGACATGTGCAGATGGGTGAATTTGTTGATGACTACTTCTCTGTTGATAGGTTCAAAAAGGCATATGCAGGTACTTTCAATCCTATGACATCTAAAGATAATTGGCCACGTGTTGATTTAGGCTACAAAATCAAGAAGCCTAAATTGAGAAGGAAACCTGGTAGACCAAGAATATCTAGAATGAAGTCATATGATGAAGGTGGCACTAGCGAAAAGAGGAAGCCATGTTCTGAATGTAATGAACTCGGTCATATAGCCAAGCATTGTCAAGGAGGTCCCACTGCTAGTCAAAAGAGGAAGCTTTCAGCTTCACAAAATGCATCATCTTCACAAACCTCAGCGTGAGTGATGAATTTCTAACCATTTGTATTTTTTTTGCTTATTTATCTATTAAATTGTCCACTGATCCAATTTTGTACCTTTGTGTGAAGTGCTAGTGCAGGTGCAAGTGCAACAGGAAGAGGGAGAGGGAGGGGAAGAGGGAGAGGAAGAGGAAGGAGAAATCCAAATGAAAGCGAAAATGGAACAGAAGTTGCTGGAGGAGGAAGAGGGAGAGGGAGGGGAAGAGGAAGAGGAAGGGGAAGGGAAAGGAAAAATCAAGTGAAAGTGAAGGAACAGAAGGTGCTGGAAGAGGAAGAGGAAGAGGAAGAAGGGGAGCAGGAGGGCGATTGGCTGCATTGTTAGGAATAGATGCATGAATGTGATGCAGCCACTGAACATGTAATATTCTAGTTGCTTTTGTGATCTGGTGGTGCTTCTCTTTTGGACATGTATGATGGGGATGTGATCTTTTGTGGTCTGGTGCTCCTCATTTGGACATGTATGATGGGGATGTGATCTAGTGGTAGATCTCTTTTGGATATGTACGCTGGGATGTTATCTATGTATATATATATTCATGTGGTTTGAACTTGCTTTTCTCTGCAATGATGCTGTCAAAATTTTGGTCATATTCTAAATGAAATGCTGCTGAAATATAGTGTCAAACAAGGGTATATTCACAAAGTTTTAAAAAAAGTTAGGGTATATTCGCAAGGGCAAAATTGTCCACTTTGATACCGTTATGTGCTGTTCACGGAGTAGGGGCAAACTGAAGCTTCGTTTCGGAACAGTAAGGGTAAAAATACAAAGTGAAAAAAAGTCGAGATAAAATCACAGTTGGGGTTGAAAACGATGGCAGAAACGCAATAGCCAAAAACAATAGAGGTTTATTCGGCGCACATCAACATGCACGCGAGAAATGCCGGCTCTGTCGATCCGGCGGCCTAGGACATCAACATGCAGACATGGCTGGTTCCACCTCCACCGCGCGCACCCGTGAGCAACCTGTGCCAGTAACAACACAAGCAGCGCCCATGGCGGGAATTTTCGTATCCATTGTTCCGCACCATACAACAATAACGCGTAATCCAAGAGAAAGAATCCAGCCTGTGCCATCCGTACCGTACTAGCTCCTCCATTGCCGCGACAGCCAGCTCCACGATCATGGGTTTATCCGCGTTTGACTGCACGACACCCCTCAACAGCTCTCCGGCACCACCAAAGATGTCGGCAGTGCCCCACGCCGATGTCCAGTGTCGAGGTGCGTGCTGCAGCCAGCGGGCTGGAGAGCACATGAAAGGACACCATGGGCTTGCCCACGTACTTGACCGCAATGGCCGAGATCCTGTCAATCTCGTCAGAGAAAGTATTATAGTAGGCTGTAAGTGGGCTAAATACTGAGGTAGAGAAGTGAGAAGAGAAAAGAGAAGAGAGTATGGCTATAAGTTTGCAGCTTGCTTATGTACAAGAACAAAAAATTTTATGAGAAAGACAAGTAAGTCATGTATTAATGGTGAAGAGTTTAAGCATTATATGAATGGGCTGAGATAAAGCTGTAAAGATCTTTACAGCTAGCAATGAGCTGTATTATTAAACTCGCTCGTAAGAGCAACTCCAGCACAGCCCTCAAATATGGGCCTCTATTTCGCATTTTTAGTCGGCCTGTAAAAGTCTAGGGGTTTGAAATTCTCTTCCTACTCCAGCCAGCCCGACTAAATGAAGGACACTAAATCAGTGGGCCCTACATCTCCCCCTCTCTCCCTCCTACAGCGCATCTCCCCCTCCTCCGCCGCGCGCGCGCCCACCGCGAGCGCTCGGCGTGCCGCGCCGCCTAGCCGGCCTCGCCGCGCCGTCCGTCATGCCTCCCCGCACCGCCGGCCTCGCCCGCCGCGCCCTTCTCTCCACCCGGTGAAGCAGCTCCCGGAGCCGCCAGCACCGCTCGCCAGAGCCGCTCCGCGAGGCCGCTGCGCAACGCGCGCCGGAGGAGATCTGCGGCCGCCCGAGCCCCCACGGGAGGAGCTCTGCGAGGACGCCCACGCCGCGCGGCGGAGGAGCTCCGCGACCGCTCGAGCCTCCGCCAGACGAGCTCCACAGCCGCCCGCGTCGCCGGCCGGAGGAGCTCCGCGGCCGCCCGCCGGCCGCGCGGCGCCCGCCGGCCATCGCACCCGCCGCGCACCCCCGCGCGCGCCCGCCGGCCGGCCGCGCCATCCCGGCGGCGGCGAGTCGGGATTGGGAGGAAAGAAGCAGGGAAAGAGAGGAAAGGAGGGGTGGGACCCACGTGTGGGTGGATAGAGGCCCTCCAATTCTAGAGGCCCTGGAGCAAAATTTGGTAGCCTCCACGAAATAGAGGCCCATTTAAGGGCTCGGCTGGAGCTGGTTTTTTCACTTGGGAGACTAAAAGAAGGGATGGGGGCTCATTTGGAGGGTGGGCTGGAGATGCTCTAACACATGTTCTCGGCCCGGAGCTTCTCGTTCTCCGCACGCAGATGAGAGTGAGAGTTCTCCTGCCGCTCGTGCTGGTTCTGCAAGTCAACCATTCACACGCACGCAGTTCAATCACAACACAGTGCCATTACACGGAGCATCTTGTGATTAACGTACTCTTGATTCATCATTAGTACAGGTTGTACGTACGGGATTAACAACAACATAAGCATGCTGATTATGTGCAGCAGCTGTCCCTTTGTCAGATGAACAACAGCACATCTAGTATGGTGCATGCAGAAGATTACACATGTGTTGACCGACTTTTTCTCTAACGTCCTACGGAGTGCCCACCTTTACAATAGGAAAACCAATCACAGCCAGCAAAGTGTAGTAAAGGCCCATAAGCTGATGAGCTCATGGCCCACTTAAGCGCTAGACATCCTCCTTGTGTGTGCTGGGCTGCTGGCCCATCGTGGCTTCTCGTTCTCGCGCCAGGAAGCCCCGCACGGAGGCGGCGGCGCACGAATTTTTTTTATTTTTATATTTTTTATTTTTCGATTTTTCAAAAATAAATACCTGGCCCAAAAATTAGCAGATTTGGTCTTATGTCGCCGGATGAAACGGCTATAGCCGTCTGAACCGGCGAAAAGGTTGCTGCACAGGCCACGTGGCGGCGTTGCAGGGCTTTTCGCCGTTTCAGACGGCTATAGCCGTTTCATACGGCGAAAGGTACCTTTCGCCGCCACGTGGCGGCATTGCAGACCTTTTCGCCGTTTCAAACGGCTATAGCCGTTTCACACGGCGAAAAGCTCCTGGCCTCGCTTTTCGCCTGAAGTTACAGCCGTTTGAAACAGATATATTTCTTAAACTTTTTTTAAAAAATTTACGTTGAGGAATTATTCTGCAACTGTTTTCTAATTTATGTTGAGAAATTATTGGTTTGATATTATGAAATGATTTAGATTTTTACGGTCTATTTTTTGGTTCGCCTATAATTGTTTTAATATTAAAACATATAATATTAAAACAATTATAGGCGAACCAAAAAATAGACCGTAAAAATCTAAATCATTTCATAATATCAAACCAATAATTTCTCAACATAAATTAGAAAACAGTTGCAGAATAATTCCTCAACGTAAATTTTTTTAAAAAAGTTTAAGAAATATAGCTGTTTCAAACGGCTGTAACTTCAGGCGAAAAGCGGGGCCAGGAGCTTTTCGCCGTGTGAAACGGCTATAGCCGTTTGAAACGGCGAAAAGGTCTGCAATGCCGCCACGTGGCGGCGAAAGGTACCATTCGCCGTATGAAACGGCTATAGCCGTCTGAAACGGCGAAAAGCCCTGCAACGCCGCCACGTGGCCTGTGCAGCAACCTTTCGCCGGTTCAGACGGCTATAGCCGTTTCATCCGGCGACATAAGACCAAATCTGCTAATTTTTGGGCTAGGTATTTATTTTTAGAAAATCGAAAAATAAAAAATATAAAAATAAAAAAAATTCGCGGCGCACAAAGACCACGTCGGACGGACTGGCATCGGCGGCGGCGGGGAGGCCCTCCACCGGTCCGCCCGGTGTCCAGGCCCGGCCCCGTTTCGGTCCCCTCCCGTCCCGTCTAGTGCTCCGCCCGCCGGCGCCGCCCAAAACCCCATGTACTTCCCTGATCCTTTGGTTCCCTCGCCCACATCGTGCTGGTGGGTCGATCAATTCAGCTGGTGGGTCGATCTCTACATCGTGCCGATCCAGCAGTTGGCGGCCATCTGACGCGCCCTGGCTTGTACTTGTACCGTAGCACCGACGCTCGCAGCCTGTTCGGCGGAATAACGCTTGCGGGCGAGGGCTAGGGAGGGCCGCCTACACCTGCTGGCGGCCATCTGACGCGCCCTGGCTTGTACTTGTACCGCAGCACCGACGCTCGCAGCCTGTTCGACGGAATAACGCTTGAGGGCGAGGGCTAGGGAGGGCCGCCTACACCTGCTGGCGGCGACTGCACCGGCATCGACGCCCTCTCGGATGAAGTCCTGCAGCACATCCTCGGCTTCCTGGAGGCGGAGGAGTCCGTCCGGACGTGCGTGCTCGCTCGCCGCTGGCACGATCCATGCACGACGTGCGCATTGTCGCCGACGGCGGCAATTTCTTGCGCTCCGTGAAAAAGCTCGGCGACTTTGTGGACCGTCGTCTGCAACACCGCGAGGCCCGCTCGCCTCTCCGTTCGTTCGGGCTCTGGTTCATTTCTTTCGCCTCGTAACGGTAATCCTATTCGACCGTCCAAGCGGACGCGGGAGACTGACTCGACAGTGTCTTTTTTCAACAAAGGCTACTTTACGAGTTAATTAAGCAGCCGTGCACTCGAGAGTGCTCCTTTTGAGTACATACTGTATCTTTGTTTCGGCTTCCTTTTGAGTCGTGGAATCTTTTCTTATGCGCTCCCACCACCAGCACGCACGCCGTGCCTCCTACTTTCAACGTATAGCAAACTCTCATCTGCCGGCCCGCTAGCTGTCGCTCCATTCTTCTGCTTGCACGCAGTTGACGCGCATTGACTCCACTCCATCCCTTGGTGAGTAGTACTCTTTGTCACAGCAACTTCAGTATCAGTAGCACCATTTCCTGATGGGATTCTTCTTTGTGCATCCTGCAAGGTCAAAGCTCCATCTTGCGGCGTGTTCTTAGCACCTTTCATGGTATCGCCATCGACTGCCGTATCCCGCACTTTGGGTTTGGGTGAGTTTCACCTGTAACAGCATTATCATCATTTCATTTTCCTCCAACAATTTCTGCTAGTTTTCTTGGGTGCGTAATCTTGTGAATTCCACTAAAAAATATTCCCACCCTAAAAAGGTGTTTCTAGGAAACATTCATCTTCTCTCCTTTTATTTTTCTTGAATTTCAGCTTTGGAAATCTTAAAACTCCATGACTCTCCATTTTAACTTTTAGCTCCAATTATTTTTCTTAGGTCCTTCTATTTGGTGTTATGTTTGAAATTGGCCCCGTTGAGGAAGAGAATTACAAGTTCAGGAGTCAACCACACAGATCCAGCGATTTTCTCTAGCTGTATGTAAGGAGGGACAGGAGCTCCTCTGCAAAAGTGCACAAGTTGAGGAACTTTGTGCTGCGGGGGTGGGAGACTCTGAGGCAGAGGATTCGTACTGTGACGATGGCCGAAATAGTATTCTTTCCAGTGCCAATGCTACGATTACGAAGATCCATTACACTGGCCGAGGGTCTTAAAAGGGCAGTGGCAGCTGTTTTAAGAGAATCGGTTAGAATCTCCGGCGACCGCAAGGAACAATTTGCGAGCTGGACCAAAGATGCACAAGGCTGTGATGTACCGGAACTGGAGCTTAACTTATGTGTGATATTCGAGGCGTTCCTGCGGCTCCTTGCTTCGGGGCTCGGGGCAATCATCCTTGTCTCGGCTACAGCTGTCGTGTTGGGCGGCTTCTCCACCCAGGTCCGGAAAACGGATTTCTGGTACATAAGGGCCATCATCATCATACAAACTGCCAGGTACATGATCCTACTGATCCTCATGCTCTTATCCCCTCGCGGTGGATTTGCATAGTACAAAACTTTAGTTTGAACGCTTTTACTTGTATATAAAGCGATCAAGAAATTCAATTTTGACATGTAGGTTGTTGCGAGTAATTGCAGTTACAAATGTATGTTCCGATGCAATAAATTGATTTCCTCGTCAATTTTGACATCATTTTTAAGGGAAAAGTCCAATTCCACCCTCCAACTAGCATGGTCGTCTAGTTTTTAATCCTGAACTACAAAATCGGACAAAAAAACCATCCAACTGTTGAAACTTGACAAATTTAGTCATTTGAAATATAAAACTAATGCATTTTAAACCCAAATACAAATATAAAACTAGTACCAATTTATCAAAACAATCTTAATCTATATGTTGGTGTTCTATTATTCATAAAATTATAGGCGTGACTATGAGAAAAAGATAGTAGGAACATGCAAATTCGATCTAAATAACTAATAACAGAGCACTAACGGATAGATTTCATTTTTAGAAAACAAAAATAGTACTAGTTTCATTTTTTTCTAATTTAAAATAAACTATTCTGGAAGTTTTACATTAAAATGGGTTTCTAGAGGGTAAAACTGATTTTTAATTTTTTTAGAAAAAGGAAAATCAAATTAGAAAGCACCCAATGGAGAAAGTTTTCCATATTTCAACAATTGGGGCAGCCCCCGATGTACATTTTGAGATGAGGGTTGGTGGTCAAACTTTTGTTATATTAGAGGATGTAAACTTGACTTTATTTCCTTAATGAAACAAGAATAGAATACCCGCAAAAAAAAAGAAACAAGAATAGAAAAGGTTGAAATAAAACCATAGATAACTTTAATGCGATTTATAAACCCTAGCTTTGAAAGGAATTGGTGCTCGTATAGTGTAAGAGAGGAGGGGCGAATTAGGCACTTTTAAATATCGTGACCTATGGCAGCAGCTAGTTTGCACGGAACATACTATAAACTGGAACATACTAGCTAGATGTGCAACTATAGTTTCTTCTAGTAATTGCACCATAACCCAAAGAGTTTGTAGTCTAGAGTCAATCCTATCATAATACTATTCTATGAAACTAATGGCATACAAGTACAAGTTGCAAGTATGAAATGCGAAAACGTAAGAGATAAGATTCGAGAATGCAAACTTGACGCGGTGATTTATCTCGTGATATCGGTAGGCAAATGTCACCCCTAGTTCATGTTGGAGTTCTACAAAGGATATGCTCCTGGTCAATCTTGGTCAATCTCCGGATCAAGGTATTGACTCGCCACTAAGGCTCTTGACACAAAGGCACTTGCCAAGCCGGGTGAGTCACTCGTTGCAAACCTACTCTTCCGGGCACCTTGATGCCTTCTCTACTAAGGAGTTTCTCCATAAAGGAAGGGGGTCTCTGCGTCCTCCGTACATGGTCCCCGAAGCTAGCGGGTCGAAGACTTTTGACGAGTCACTAAGACTCCAAGACGCCGGTCATGCCTCTCATACAAGGTGGTTCACTATAGAAATAAGCACAAAGTAGAAACACCTTGCTCTCACTGGTCTAGGCCTAAACTTAGCACCAATCACTCTTTAAGCTTGTGCTAAAAGTTTAGATGATCTCTTTAGCACTTTAGCGTCTAGCATATGTTCTTGATGTGTCTTGCTCTTTAATGGACTCCTTTATACTCCAACAATTCCAAATGGGTGAGTATAGGGGTATAATAGCCTAACAACTCAAAAGAATCATTGCTTCAACGTGCTCCAATGGCAAGTTAACATATTCTTGACAGGATGATTTGGTCGGTTCATCCGATTGGCCAATGGGATCATCTGGTCCTTCTTAACGTCACATATAGTCGTTGGAAACCCCCCTCCCCCTAACTCCCCCTGACAATCATTCGTATGATCCAATACTAGGACACTTGATCGGATCATCCGATCCAGGTTGATCTTCTTTGAGATGTAGCTGTTGAAACCTCTAACAATCATTAGATCGCCCACCGGATCATCCTATCTAGCAAACTTCATTTCGTCGCGACTTGCATAGTCTTTGGAATGTCTCTGCATAAACTTCCATCCATCCGTTGCATACTCCAATCATGGCTTCATCTAGGTGATCAGATCATCCGATCACTAAGGATTTGCATCCTTAGAATAACAATTCATCTAACCCACTCAAACAGGCACCCATAGGATCATTGAGTCACCACTAGCTAACTGGTCATAGAGGACCCTTTTATCCCATGCATGTAAACTAGGGCCGATCATACCATCCGGTCGCCTCTATCCAACAACCACTCATCCAATTCAAAGACTCCTTAACTAATTGTGTTGCTTGTTTGCAAGATACAACCATTTGGACGATTTGGATAAGAATATTGCGACTTGGGTTTCATCCTTAGGGCCTAAAAATCAACAAACCATATGCTAAACCATTAGTTCCAATAACTATATTATCATTCAATCATCAAAACCATAATTACATGGTTTATGAGGCCATGTTCATTACGCCCTTTCCTTCCATGTTTTTGTTGGCCCTTGTCGGTGTTCTTACCTTGCAATCTACCGAGGGATACCCAAGTAGTAGATTGGTGGGTAGTGGGGTCATCGGATCTAGAGCTTGATGGTAAACACGAGAATATAAGACACATTTATACAAATTCAGACCGTTGAATAGTGTAATACCCTACGTCGTGTTTGGGCTAGAGTATATTGCGCCTTGCACTTGGGTGTATGAGGTATGCGTTGTTTGGTTATATGGTTTTTGCTGACGATCTAGGACCCCCTACCCTCCTTTATACATCCTGGGGGTAAGGTTACTAATCTGTTACAATATTAAGTCTTAGTAGAATTATAGAAATATTGGAGAATCATAGTAGATGTCTATCTTGTTCCATTCTTTGTGGGTGCCTGGGGTGTGGGGATCTATCTCCCTCAACTTTGAAGAGGAGAAAACGTCCCCTCAAATGTCTATCTTATGGATGAGGCTTTTCTCGAGGTACTGAGGCTACCTTTTTTTAATTAGATTCACTGCAATTCGAGAAGCTAATTAAAACTCCCGTTCGTAGAGTTAGGCCAGTCTCAGTGGAAGTTTCATAGGCATTAAATAGGCTGTCATGTCACTATTTTTTATGATGTGGCAGTGTCTTAATGAGGAGAGAGATGAAATAGGTTTCATGGTGATGAAACTCTCTCTACACAATTACCTATACAGATTGTGTCTTGCATGTAGCCTAGGGTACAACAAGAGATGAAACTTTGCATTGAGAGATGGTGTTTCATCATAGTTTCAAACATCCTTTAGATGATGTGTGACTCTAGGTAATTGTGTCCATGAAACTCTCACTGAGACTGACCTTATATTTAACGTTTTGGAACAGTGCTGGTGAATCTTTCATATCTTTGGATAAATAAAACTGTACACCGAGATTGACCTGATAAACCTCCGTGGATAGGGTCGTCGGCTTTATCTCCGGACCTGCGGGCAGATTCTTTGCGCAAGTTCCGCCGGCTTCCATGCGAAGGGTAATTTGGACACGGCTGGGACGCATAACCGGATTTGTAGAAGTAGTCACCATGGTGCCAGTATTGTTTGCTGCAGCCCCGATTGTGGCAGCAGCAGCCTGCATAGCGCTACCAATCTTGGGCCTGTCGTTTGTCCATAGTTATGGAGGTTCCGATATTAACACCAGAAATGGTAATGTGAAGCAAGCACTTATCTTCTTTTACTCTCTGGTGCTCGCTCAAGGTGTACTGTTCCTCGTGTGGTTCATGGTTGCGGTGGCTCGCTCGGAGGAAACTGCAAAATTGAGCCATGGGTACTTTGAGAACAGAAATGGAAAAGAATTGGTAGCCAGATATGTTACACAGACACAGGATAAATGCATCGAGATAGGCATGTTTGGCACCGCCAATAAGACTCTGGTCTCCTTCGCAGGAGAATTGCTGCAATCTGAGCACTGTGACGACCTTGTCTCTGCAGTTTCAGTGCTACACGTGCTGATTACGAGGGAAGAACGCGCAGCCGGAGCTGTGGAACAGATTTGTTCTTCTGAGCAGGTCGTTGGCAGGCTGGTTAAGTTGCTACGCTCAAGCAGCCCCATTGACCCGGAGACCAAGGCATACGCCGCAGAAATCGTCGCGAAGCTTGCCTGCAACCTGCGCCTAGCTGACATACCTGGAGCAGCACATTCCATATCATCCCTGCTAGATCCTCGTTTAATGAATACGGCGGCACAAACTGGCTCCAGCGGTCACCTGCAGCAACCACCAGTAGCAAATCAGATCAACATTAACACTGAAGGTGGGGCGAACGACAAACCTCTTATCGTCCATGGCCTTGCGATTCTGTACGATCTTGCCAATGACCTGGGGAACTGCACAGAGATGTACAACACCAAGGGTCTTTTGCCCAAGATCATAGCACCAGTTAGCCGAGGGCTGCTCATGATGTCTATTGGGAATGATCCTAAAACAGTCCAGATTGTCAAGGCATCCTTACGCCTGCTGGCCAAGCTTACTAGCAGGATAGGCGAGAGCGAGAGCATTACGAACTTACACTCTCAATTATCAGAAAATGTAACGGCTAAAAATATTCTATGGATCATAAAGAACAGTAGTGACCAAGAAATGAGAATAGTAGCCGTGGAAATCCTCTCAAGGCTAACTTTGGATGAGGAAATAATGGCCGAGTTCATTGACGTGCGGCGAAGCCTGCTCCTCTATTCTATTCACGGCAGCTTACTGCGAATCTCAGAAGGGAGAACGCTGAATGCCCTTGGAATAGACTCTGCCAATTCTGAGGTGCCTGTCACACTCATGGTTGTTGATGGAAACTCTAGGGAGCACAGGGCAAAGGCGGCAGAATTGTTGGCAAAAATTTGTGCAAGCTCCACAGATCTCCTTAGCTCAGTCTCCAGCTTATTATTGTCCACGGTACGTTTTTTTAGATAATATTGAACTGTAATATCGGTGCTCTATGCAAGAATTTTGAACTAAATTATATGCAAAATCATGTTCACCTTTCCTTGCCTATCTTACCTCTTTTCGTGTAGATCTGATGATGTATGAAGTTTGCCACTGGGTATATATTAGTCCTAACCTACTCCGAATACATCATCAGATTAACCTGTTGGGAGTAGTTGTTTTATTCAAATGTGTTGTACTTTAACCTTCTATTTTCCAGTTCCATACAGATTAGGATCAAAATGTAGCAAGACTGTTTTGTGACTATACTTACATCATGATCAGGAATCGTTTTTCACTAAAAATAAAGCGGTAGGCCGTTGGCCAATGAACTTTGCAGTATTTAATTCATTGTTTTCTTTCCTACGTAATAATGTTCAGAGGCTGCTGGGGTACTGTAACAATTCCGCTCCTCTCTGTCAGATTTTGATTATTTTCCCCCTTTGTTGCTACAGGTACTGAAAACGGTAGTCACTGAAACTGCGAACATGACCGAGCTTGACGGAAGGAAGTTTCTTGCGTCGTTCTTAAGCCTTGCCGTGCAGATACGTGAGAAGCTGACGACGCCAGCTGCTTTTGAGAGCACGGTAGCAGAGCTTCTAAGGCAGAATCTTGATTTTTCAACGAAGTTGCAGGAGATCATCGAGATGCCAAATGACAGTAAGGATGAAGTTTATCTTGTGCTCATGAAGGCCGCACTTAAGTTGGCTACGAGGATGATGGTAATCAACAACACTTTCATCCAGTACTTCGGGCAGGAGATTACAGTTAACAGACTGAGGGAGACCGTGAATGGAATGGGTGACATCGAAAGGTACGTGGTTCTGAGTGGCGGTGCTGATGAGATGGAACCTTATGAGACGCTTCACACGCTTGTGGAAACAGCTATTGACTTGGCCTCTCGAGGCAGCAGTAACGTGCTGACCATACATACGGGCGCTAGCACTTAAGTGCAACTCTTGTTATCTCGTAGTTCTGTTACTCTGTGATTTTCTTGGGATTAATGTGTAATACCAGCTCTGTGGTTCGTGGCCAGGCCGCCAACCACCAGGTCGAGTTCGGTACAGTGTGTTTTGATGATTGTGTGATCGATGGAGACACTGTTTGTTGCAACTGAAGTATCATTTGGTTAAAAAGTTGCTGATAGCAACAATTAGGATATCGGGCTTTGATATCACATGAAACGACGTATTTACTACCGCTTAGAATTAGACCACAAGAGAGTTTCTATATACACCGTGTCACACCCAGTTTTACAAACAAAACCGAATGCCTGTCACGTATATGCCAGGATCAGTTTAATCATACATGCAACACTTACAAAGTAATATCATAGCCAATGTTATTACATAAGCGATAAAACAACAGTACAAAATGACCCGAGGTCTAAAAGAAAAGATACAAAGATATACATCAGAGTCTTCAGCGAAACGGGTCTCCATCTCCACAGGCAGCTGACCGGGGGTACACCAGCCTAGAACCGAACATCTCGTCGAAGCCATCGTCTTCAGCAAACTCCACGTCGACTCTGGGGGATAGCAAGGGGACAAAGGAGGGGTGAGTACAACGAATTGTACTCCGCAAGTGTGGGAAAAAGAATATGACATGAGGCTAAAAATAGGAAGGCTTTATAGGTTAACACGCGCTTAAGCAACATTTCCTTAATTTCACCTTAAGTCCTTAGCACCTATTTACTAGATGTAAAACCACCACCTGAACCAGAGCCAACCATCCATCTGAAATCCGCCCGAGCCACCATCCAACCGACCATCTGGAGCACCACTAATCACGAAGAAGTCCAGGCCGCTCTTGACCGTGAGCACGGCTGATATATCAGTTTTACACTCTGCAGAGGTTGCACACATTCCCCTACGGGTCGTGTTTCCCATTACGCCTCACACTTCCAAGGTGATCGGCCAAGGTCCCACTACAAGGCTTTTCAAAAGTCGTGAATTCCCACTAGTAAACACCCACTAAGGATTCGGCGCCAACAAGGGAGTTTCCTCCACTGCAGAACCCCCCTCGTGTGCCACTAAACCGTCCGACAATGTAAACCAGTGGGACAACTAATTACTTGGCCAGGTCCAGAGCCGTGTGGACCCCGTGGTTGCGCTGTATTCCTGGTTACAGGCTTCATGAACCGGTCCTTAGAATCCGAGGTAGGAACCAGCACAAGCTCAGAAACTCCAAATGAAACAATCGAATCCATCATACCACTCGGTCCATCCTGCTCATATTCCCACACCACCATGTAACCGAGGTTTCCACCTCAAATATATCACCATAATTATATAGATTGTTTTTATTAGCCCAACCCAAAAGACTGCGAAGCTAAGCATAACTATTAAACCCACCAACCCGGTTTTTCAAGGAATTATATAAGAAAGTCTAGTAAACCCTAACATGGGATTCATATTAATGACTCAACATGCAACTAATGGTCTAACTACTCTAATTAAAATAAAATAAAGTAGGTGCTGGGCTATGATCAAGGACACTTGCCGTTTAACTTCAGGTAGATCAACAACATTGAACTCTTGCTCCATGGGGTTCACGATCGTCTTCTTCTAATCGCATCAAGCACCATACAAGAGGACAAATAGACTACAAAAGAACAGTACAACAAACATTATAAAAGCGTACTATAAAGGTTACTAACGTGTAGTACTCGTCGCTACCAACTCGTGAGCGCAAGAATCGCATAAATCGGATATACGGGTAAAAATATACAAGGATTTGAAGGTTTAAGGACCTATATGCGAATCTGAAAGAATAGCAGGGATTAAACTGTGTGATCGTGTGAGATAGTGAACAGTAGCTCGAAATAAGTGAAAATCAAGGGTCTTATGAGTAAAATATCAAGGGTTAGGATCTGGATTAGTATTACTAAAGAAAACAAGGACTAGTAGATGGAACTCACGTGAGCACATCATACTCGTGAAGTTGTTGCCGGCGCGCGACGTACTCGTCGGTGAACTGAGACGGGCAGACCTCCTGGAGTTCCTGTGGTGTCACGGAGGGGCTTCAACACGATAGGATGGTGCTGCACGTGGAGAACAGGAGAGGTGCGGCGACTTACCGCACGGGAACGCCGAGATGGCGGCGGCGGCTCTTGTGCGATGGCGGCGGGGAAGTGGTTTGTGTAGATGCAAAAGGGGGGAGAGAGAGAGGCATCGGTGGCGGCTCGTTTTAACGAGGAGGATGAGGGCGTCGACGCGTGACCAGATGCAGCGGTACGGTGATTTCGCGTGGCTGTTGCAAGCATGGTGCTGGATATGAAAATGAACGAGAAGGACCCACCGATCATAGAGACCAAATGACGTGAGATTTGGATAGGAGATTTTTGTCAAGAACTTAAATTCTAGGTCAAACGAATTTAGGTCGATCGCATTTTTCAACACATTTTCATCCAACAAAATCTAGTGCAAACCTATATATGGCATGAATGAACAAAACAAAACTTTACACCCTATATTGATTATTCATTAAGAAAATAAATATTTTCAATAGTTAAGTGTTTTGCTATTGGCTAGCTATTTGGAAATTTTAGAAATATAAGAAAATCTAGTATTTTTACTAGTGTAATTTGTTCACATCCCAAAATTGGAATTTTGGGGTGTGACACACCGGGACTATAATATCAGATTGGGGAGGAAGGTCGGAATTAGCAATTGATAAAAAGGAATGGATATAGGCTCGCGTGAGTAGAAAACAAAAGATATCCACTTTAGTTCTATCATCAGCTATGGGTTCAAATATAAGAGAAATTTTAGATAATGTTTCCTACCCCAAAATTTTCTTGTCTTTCCCGAATGCTAAGGAGTAAGGAGAAGAAGAGGATTGAGTCAAAAGAAAACGCGATTTTAGAGTTTTATCAACAATTTGCTTGTGTAGGTGGGGACCTGGTATTTTTGGAATCCTTATGCGAGAAAATAAAAAATTATGTCAGTTATTTTGAAGTTATTCTAATCTCGTACACACAAAAATTTGCAATTATTCATCTACTGCTGGAATATGGAATTTGGATTTATTTTATCGATGCAAATTGGATTTGGATAGAAGGGTACATTCTTTTATTTTAGATAGAAGAAACATTTCTTCTATCTAAAATAAAAGAATTTTGCTGACTTTTTTATTGCTATGTCCAATTTATAGAATTGATATACCATTTAATTGATATCATTTAGCAAAATGAGACGAGCTCCACCGGGGCAAGACCAGCGGCGGTGCAGAGTAGCGATGCGATGCCCTCCACCGTGAAATCACGGATCGAGCGGACGTAGTCACGTAGATGTCGAGGAGGGAGAGCTCCCGGCGGGCGACCTGGGCGAGGGTGGCGGGGAGGGCCTCAGCCGCGACACCGCGGAAGGAGAGGGCCGCGCCGGCTACGGGAGAGGATGCTGGTGCGGGCGGCGGCGGCGGTTGGGGGCTAGGATTGGGGGACCAAGATCAGATGCAGTGGTAATAGCTACTGCAAGATAAGCAGTAGCTGTATCCAAGCCATCCAAACTAGAAGCAATGGGTAGGATGAGAGCACAGAGGAAACTAGAGAAGACGCATCATTCAATTCTAAGAGCAGAGAAGACAACTCCCCAGCTTCATCTAGAGACTTTTTGAGAACCCAAAATGGACTTGTAGACATTCTAGTAAAAGATAGATGGCACAAAATATCAATAATGGAGATGCTATATCAAGAAAATGTAAAAACGCTCCAATAAAAATACATAGCTTTGCAAAGGAAAACCGTCCAGTAACTCAGGGAAGAGGCAACACGCATGCAACAGCTCGAAAATGCAAGCATAGCAAGCCAATGTGAGCTCCAATTACTCCCTAAACGATTAAATAATCCGACGGGTGGTACAAACTGATTCCAACGATTAATTCTTTAGAAACTACATCAAAATGGAAAAAGCAAACAAGCGTACATGATGCAGACAGTTAAATTCATACACGAGAAAACAGAGCAGTGAGAGAACGACATAGGAGCAGGACTCTCGTCCCCAATCCCCATCGGCCCGCCCGTAATCGCCATTCCTTCAGTCTCGGGTTCTAGGCAAACAAGAAAATGGCGCCAAAAACCTCTGTTGTTCACTGCTCGTTCCCTCCAAAAGCACAAGCTAACAGAACAGAGAATATAGAAAAGGAAGTAAAAAAGGGAGCTCTCATCCTACCCGTTTGTTGTTGCTTGGATGGCTTAGATACAGCTACTGCTTATCTTGCAGCGGACCCACTGCACCTGATGCGGACCAGAGGCAGTACCACGGATACATCGATATTCTAGGATTCCATCCATACAAAGAGATTATCTTCTTGGGTGAACACATACACAGGGGATTGGCATATCATTTGAATAGCATGAAGGTTCAAGATTTAGGTAACCTGTACCCAACAACTTATGATGGACAACTACCAAATGAGGAGTTCATAGATCAATGCTTTACATACACGCCCTCTTGGATCATGAGACCCACTGATCTTGGTCCGGATTGTGGGGGGGTGGTGGGTGGGTGGGAGGTAGGGGCCCGGACGAGATGCGTGCTGCTTTCCGGGCGAAGAGGTGACGAGAAAAACGGGAGGGAGCGTGGGATGCTGGGCTTTCGGGTGACCAGGCCGGGCTTGATTTTTAGTGGGCCAGTCTGTTTCAGTGTATGGTTCAGGCCGTAACTGGGCCGGCGCAGGGTTAAGATAGTTGACCTCACGCGTCATCGTCGTCGTCGTTAGCGAACAGAGTCAGCTGAAACGGTTTCTGGTGCAACAGACTAAAGCACCGGAGTAATGAAGGTTCATAAGAATTAAGAACGGGACGAGAGTGCATCTCAAGAAATATCCAACCTTAACTATCGTAACATCGCTTCTGTCACAACCCGCGGCCCGCCGCCAACCGTCTTGGCCGCTTTTGGCCCCCCGTCTCCCTCCGTCACCGGCCTTTAGCCGGTGGCCAGGGAAGCGGGGTCCATCGTTCAGTAGATCGACTCCTTAATCGAATCTTAGGTCTAGGGTTTGTTCACCGTCAATGTTTGGCGGCGGAACTAGGGTTTGCCGGAGGAGCGTGGCTTCTATGCGGCTTCCTGTTCCTGGCGGCGTCGGTGATGCGGAAGCGACGACGTTGCAGGGGAATAATTTCTACCGGCTTCTTCCGCTCTCCGGTGGCAATCTACTCCGATGCCAATGGAGTGGCCGGGGAGACCTGTGTTGGAGTCCAGGGCTGGCGCATCGTCGTCTTCTTCAGGTGATGATGTCTCTGGCCTGTTTAATCATGAGGAATGTGATCTCTGGTGGAAATTCGAGTTTTGCTCGGGTTGCCGGCGTTGGATTTGAAGGTTGCGTCGTAGGTGCCGGAGTTGGCGGATGCGCTTGGGAGGCAGTGTACTCGGCATCTGCGCCTAGCAGTAAGCCCTCCTCTGCGGCCTCTACTTTGTAGAGTTTGGCTCTGGCGTCCGGCGACGATTGGGAAGCGGTTTGTATGGTGTTGACGAATGGATCCCTGAAGTCGTCGAGGAAGATGATTAGGAGTTTTAACCTTCTTTGTAATTTTCTTTTTTTCTGGCTTCTTGTTTATAAAAGAGCCGGTGTACTATGCTAAGATCAATACATATTCCTTCTAAAAAATTAAAAAAATTAAGAACGGGACGTCCTTGCTTACCGTTACTGTCAGTAAGTACTACTATGTTCTTCACCAGGCAGAAGCCTTAGGGCCTGTTTGTTTCAGCTTCTGGCGAGCTTTCCGTGAATAGCTTCCCATACATCGGAAAGCCGGAAAGCTACGAGACTGGAAAGCTAGAAAGCTCACAGAAAGAGGCTTCTGGCTTTCCAGTTTCAAAGCTTTCCGGCTTTTCGATATATGGAAAGCTACCAGAAACCGTAGAGCTGGCCTCTGAAACTGAAATGGATCAAGGTAAAAAGGCAGAATTGTTCAGCCCCAGCGTATTAGCAGTTTAGCACCATCACCTTCGAGGCACCGAATCAGCTTTGACTATTCGTGCCCTCGCCATCGTCTCCAGCGCGACCACACGATGAACACACGCTTCCGCGCCTGACAGCCAGACGTGATTGAAATCGACCCGGGCCGAGCAATAATTCCCGACGCACATGGTGACTCGCTATCTCCTCCTCCATTTCAGCGCGGTGGAAAGGGTCCGCTGTGCCGGCTTCCTCGCTGCTGCAACTGGATATGTTCTCGTCTGAAGATGAGAATAGCGCTCTGATAGAGGTCGGTAGCCCTTCGGCATCAGCTCACTGCCTATTTTCTCCGTTGCATTAATCATTGATGTACTCTAGTAGCTTCCTGGCAGGCTGCTCCGCGCCACCATACGCATACGCAGAAGAACCCGTTTCAGGCTGTACACTCTGCCCCGGTGCCGACGTGCACTACACTCGTACAAAATTTCCGCTTCCTTGAGCATCAGCTCACCGAATTCCCCAATTCCTTCTAGTTGATCCCCGTTGGATTCCTGCACAGTTTTGCTTTCTCGCTAGTAGCTACCTGCTCTAGTCTACCACAGTCCCATTTGCCTTCCTTAATCGGTTTGCCCACCAACCAGTTCAGTGGTTTTGCACTGATATGTCCGGACATATTTTGCCCAAAGCCAAACGTTGAAGTGAAACAAGAGGAGAAAATTTCTTATTTGACACTAGACAATAACTCAATTTCTTATTTCACACTAGAAAGTTTTATGTTCCTTTTGCGACACCATATCTAACTTTCATTTCTTATTTGACATTTTCATTACTTTTGTTGGTTAAGTTGGCTGAAATGACCGCCAAATCATCTCGAAAAATCATTAAACTTTTTTTGGTCTCAGATTAAATGAAGACAAACTCATTCTGCTTAAAACCACACATATACCTCTATGGTTTTTAATGCTAAAATTCAGAAAATTATTTTGCTTTTCATACTTACCTAAATTTTATGACCCCAAAATATATTCAAAAAATATTCAGAAAATAATTAATATTCTTCAAATTAATTATAATGAATCATAAAATTATTTACCATCATAAGTTACATAGATAACTATGAATTTTTTATTTTTATTTCAAATTTTCTATTTTTCATAATTTTGTATCTAAATTATAGTAAAAAATAATGTATTTAATTATTGCATCTCATGAGAGGAATTCTTGTAAATTTTTCATAATTTTTGAAACCATTTTGGTGTCATAAAAATTCATGTAAATTTTATAAGTAGTCTAGTTTGGTAAATTTTAGTTTCAAAACCGTAAAGGTATATGTGCATTTGTAAGTAGAAATGGGATTATCCTCATTTATCCTATTACTAGAAAAAGTTTCATTATTTTTTGGCGATTTGGAAGTTGTTTTGCATAATTTAAGTGACAAACGCTAAATAAGACATGAAAATTAGAACTCAATGTCATATTAGGAATAAAAAACTTTTAAATGTCAAGAAAAGAATTGAGGACGCATTTGGTTCGTTAGAATGTAACGTAGTCGCATTACGGAGGGTATCATGTTCCATTAGAGCCTTTTTTTGAGGTCCTCTGTAATCCGATAGCGGTGTAATAAAATCCCGGGTGTATATACACTTGTAACTTCTCCTCCTTTACCGTAATCAAATACCGCGATACTTTCCTTTCCGATACCGTTACCACCGTGAAACCAAACAATGACTGTAATCACCCACTCCGCCATCTAAAGCACTGTAACCTCATTCCCTTTACGTTTACGTTACCGTTATATGAACCAAACACATACTGAGTTATCTTTCGGTGTCAAATAAAAACTTGTCCCAAATAAGAGCGCCTGTCATCATCACTTTTCAGTTACGAGATGTCTCGACTAAAAAATCATTATATAGGTCATGTTTAGATGTTTCGCGAAATATTTTTCAAGTACGTTCCCTCACATGCATGGCATATTAAATGTAGTCGAAAAAAATAACCCATTATATGGATGGAGTGTACTTCGCGAGACGAATCTAATGAGCCTAGTTAGGTCATGATTAGATAATAAATTGCTACAGTAAACATGTGCTAATGACGGATTAATTAGACTCATTAGGTTCGTCTTGCGATTCACTGACAGAATCTGTAATTAGTTTTGTAATTAGTCTATATTTAACACTTCAAATGTGTACCCGACATACTCAGAAAAAAAAATTCGCGAAACATCTGAACAGGGCCATACGTACGTGTTTCATTCAACGTTATGCCTGTCCAAAAGGAAACGAGCCTGCAACTCTGGGCCCGTAGAGCGAGCGGACGGACGAAACGAGGTGGCCTTCTGTCTGCAACTCTGCATGCACCCCGAGCCTGCAAGTCGTCGCAACAAGACGGCGGCGGCCATGGCTTCACGCCTTCGCCGGCAGCGACGGCTCCGGCGGTTTCCACCTCCGCTCTCTCTCCGCAGCCTCTCGCAGTCCGCTGCTGCCGCCATCCCGGCATCCGATCCAACCCCCAGCCTCCTCCAATCCCCCCTGTTCGGTCTCTCGGGTACACGTTCATCCCGTGCATCGTCAGACATCTTTGCTTGTGTTGTACCTGGATTTGGCAATGTAGGATCTCAAGTCTTGATAAATCCAGTATGGAATCAAAAAGTGTTCTTAGTTTTATCTGAATAGCAGAGTTTATCTTGAAAAAAGACATGATATCAATCTGCATTGCATTTATACCCCTGTACTTTGTACTTGACGGGCTTAATTACTGCAAAGGCACGCATATCAAAAGACAAGTATATTTTGTTTGTGTTGAACCGATCAATTTCTTGTGATGAAGCAGATATGAAAACTTCAGAAAGCGCAGAGAAATACATCGACAGACTTGTAAAAAGCTTTGGCACCACTGTCCTACATTTGAACAAATAGCAGCAGTGTCCTCCAGAAACCGTAGAGCTGATCTCTGACTTTGAAATGGATCCATGTAAAAAGCACAATTGTCCAGCCCCGTTGTGCAAGCACCGGTTCATGCATGCCGCCATCGGTTCATTGAATCCAGTTGACTATTCGCGCGCTCGCCGTCATCTCCAGCTCGAGCCGATTAACGAGCACACCCTGCGGTGCCTGACGGCCAGACGTGACCGAAATCGACCGGGGCCGAGCAATAATTCCCAACTGCACAAGGCGACTCGCCATCTGCGGCCGTCTTCATTTCAGTAGTAGAAAGGTCCACGCTGCCAGCTTCCCTCGCTGCTGCGACTGGATGAATTTCAGCTTCTCAGGTGGGACCTCGTGAGGTGGAGTTGTTTCACACATCAACACAAGATAATGCCACTCGGCTATGAGATTTTTTCTAATCAGGCCAAGCATGTTGCTGTACTTCGCCAGCCGGGGCCAACCATCTCCAGAAAAAAAAAAATCTTCGGTACCGGTCTGTAGGCCTTTGCCATCAACTCGCTGCCCCCGTCGTCCCATTCACACGCAGATCTTGCTTTCTCGCAGCACTTCCCAGCAGAGCTTGAGCAGAGTTGCCGGAGGCCTCAGCACTTGTGTGAGCATAACAAGTTGTCTCAACGAATTCATCCCTTGGATTGATACGCTTGTTGCTGTAAGGCCCTTTCTTCCTTATAATCTGGCTACCCCAACATTGCTATAGCATGTCGTGTCGCGATGGCATTTGTAAGAGATTTGATTTTTCCTGCGTGCAGTATCCGAGTTCGTGTTTCCAGGTACGCGAAGATGGAGGTTCGGCTCGCCGTCAGCGCAGCGCGCTGGGCAGTGGGCAAGGCGCTGAGCCCGTCCTCCGGCCTCTAAAGCGCGCACCCGGTTGACTCGGCTCCGTCCGCACCCACCGTTGGCTGCTTGATCGCTCTGTTCTGCTTTAGCTTAGCTCGTCGAGTACTGAGTTGCCATAACAACAACGGCTTTACTACATCCACGATCAACTCGTTCGCCTTAAGTGAGTACTCTCATCGTAACACTAACTGAACCATCGGGATTACTACTACTGTCCTCTCGTCTTGTGAAGTTGTCAGTATGCTTCCTCAGTTCTCAGCGTACTAGTTTGGCATCTCGTACGTGCTGGACTGCTGGTTTCCTCATTCCTGACTCCAAGCCATCTCTCTGTTCTTAGGTTGCAGACTCCTCTGCTCCGAAGCACGCCTATGAGATGGCATGGGACAACTAGCCACGAAGGTAGCTCGACGGGCCTGGCCTGGGAATTGAAACGCACTGCCGGACCCCGGGCAAGCTTCACAAGGGTAGTGGAGGATTCTGCATCGACGACTCATCGTCCGGCTACGTCTTCTCCACTCGGCCTCCGGTCCTGTCCCCCCTGCCCGGCGTCTTTTTCTCCAACATCTCTGCTCTGGAATCTCTACCAGATTTGAGCACGAGGTCCGGTTGAGTGCCAGCACTGCCAGATTTTAGCAGGAGGTACACGTAACTCTTCCTTTCACGTTCCTCGAATCCTCTATCGTGTGTTACTGATTGGTTCCCTGCGATGGCAAATAACGCTTTCCTCCGCCTCAGATTCAGAAGGAAAGGAACCAGAACCACTGCGAGTGAGTGACCGTGAGGATGGAGTTCGCGTTCAGCGCGGCGCGTGGGTGGTGGGCAAGGCGCTCGCCCCCGTCGCCGACGGCTTGCTGGAGGCGTGGGCGGCCAGCGAGAATCTCGGCGCCGAGGTCGACGGCCT